>SRLM01000663.1:355996-402959 GCA_015708895.1 Populus ilicifolia
AACATGCTCTAATCAGCACTCAGGGATTTTTCACATGTGATACACACACACTAAAAACTCTAAATCTACGGCAACCATTACTTTACTTACTAATCATACATAATATTAAGTCAAACTTCCGGACATTTACATTAATTAAAAAAATTATATATTAATTATTTGATTTTTAATGAATAACAAAACAATATAGTAAATATTTAAGTAAGATATTTTTTAAAAAATATTTTTTAATTTTAAAATATATTAAAATAATTTTTAAATTTTTAAAATTGATATATCAAAACTAATAAAATACATTAAAAATATTAAATTAATATTTTTCCAATACTGTCACTGCAATGATGGATGAGCATCATATAAACTAGGGAGAAAGAGAGAGAGAGAGAGACAGACTTGACTCCGTTGAAAAACGGGAACAACGAAGAGGGGGGAGGGACAGATTTGTCCGTGTTCGGCGGCGGCGGAGGAGGTGATCGACAAGGAAGGATTCCTTTTCGTCCATTTTCCTGTCCACGAAAATGGATAAAACGTTTATTTCTAATTTTTTTAATTTAATTAAATAAGTGCTGGGTTGAAGGAAATGACCCGCCACGTGTGGTTCTGTCTGTCAATTATTTGGGAATATTCGATCAGGCTATGCTACGAAGAATTACCTTGTTAAGCTTTAATTTTACTATTTAAAAATTATTAATTTGAGTTCTATAAATTATATAACCACTAAAAATTTATATGTTTGTTTATAAAATTAGTTAAAATACGTGTGAGTTAGCCTGAATATTTATATTAATTTTGTTTTAAAAAATCAACTCTAAAAATAATTAACCCCACACAAACATATAAATCAAAATAATATTTAAAGTTGGAGCCTACAACAAAATATCTAATCATAAATCATATATTAGCTTAAGATTCAGATTGTATCAATATAAAATGAGATTATCTTGAATTGATTTAATAAAAACCTAGATCTAATACAATTATATACAGAGACTGTGTGTGTGTTTGTGTCCTTCCTTAAAATATATCTTTCTATGGTACGTGAGCTCCCAAATTCTAATAAAAGCGAAGCGTGGTGGTGTATCTGGGAGGCTCCGTTATGCTAATGTGTATTTACAGAAGTCTTTTGTAATTAAAATCTACTAAAATATTATTTTTATTTTTATATTAACACATTAATGTTATTAAAAGATATCTAAAAATGAATGGATTTGATTTTTTTATGTGAAAATTAATTTGAAAAGTGAGTTAAATTGAAAAAACAAATATATCTTGGAAAAATCATTATTATATAATTTTGAGATATTATATTAATAAATTAAAATGCAATCCATTTTTTTTACACTAGTATATTCTTGATGCGGCTTTCACATAGCCAAACTATCTTCAACCGAATCATGATACTTAACCAAGTTATCCACAATTAGATTGGTACAATTATAGTAAATTATTTTTCTTTCAGCTTATTTTAATACTTGAATATTAAATGATAAGGCAGGGAATAAAAATAATAAATTTCAAGGATAAAAATAATCAATTATAATAAACTTTCAAGGATAAAAATAAATAATATATATACTAAAAAGACCGGGGTTTTCTCATAGATAATTCAGCACCTTAATTTTTTTTCATTTTAAATTTTTTTTCCCTTAGCCTAAATAGATTTAGGTTTGAGATTACGGGGGGAAAGTACGAAATTAAAACATAGAAGAATAAAAGGTAAAACATGGAGAAAAAGGCATGACTCACACCAAAATCATGAGAATTTTTATTTTGATACAAAAGTTTATTTTATTTATTTTTGAGTCTTTAAGTCTAAGAGAGAAGAGAGAAAAAGTCATTAAAAAATAATAAAGTAGAAATAGTTTGTTGTCATGATTATAACATTCAAATTTATCTACGTTTGCATGTTTAATTTAACAAAGAGAGTTTGATGGGGATCATCCAATTCTTTTTTTTTTTTTAATTTAGTTGATTTTAGTTTATTTGGATATTTTAGGTTAATAAATGGTTTAAAAATTTTTTTTTGATATTTTATCATTTGAAAAATGGATTTTCAAAAAAAAAAAAAAACCTACCCCTTGATTTTTTGAATTTTAGGTTAGGTAGCAACATACCATATGTGTCTATCCTTGGAGGTGACATACCAACTATTTTTAAAAATAAAAAATAAAAGAAAAACAACAATCACCTCTTCTAGAGAATAAAAATAACTAAACATATCAAGCATATGAGAGATATTTTTTTGTAAGGCCCTTGTGTGTCGAGTCATCCAATCTTAGCTTTAGTTTTTTTTTTAGGTTTTTTTTTCACATTAGATTTTTATTAAATTATTTTATTAGTTTTTTTTTCAATTTCATTATTACTATTTAATTGATTTTGGATTTAAAAAAAATATCATTTAAATTGTTTTTATAAAAAATCAATCATATTTTTATTGATCATCTAGGTTGTTTTTTAACATGTGTCTATTTTTTTTTCTTGTTATTTTTTTTTAATTTTTAGACTTATCAAGTTGATAATATCACATTAAAACAATTTTTATATTATTTAATTTGAAACTTTGAACTAAGCAAGGATTCAAGTGGGAAGTTTATCTGGGAAGTTTATCGATTTAACTTATTGAATCAAACTTAATGCTCATAACTTAGACAATTTTTTTTCCATTCAATTTTTTTAAATTCACAATATAATATAATTTGGGGAATAACATATTCAATATTAAACATTTAGATATAGACAGTGGCAATGTTGATTTATATGAAACCAGAAACAAAACAAATCGAGATGATTGGTATGTTTATTACAATTCTTCCTCGTACAAGATATTGTTCACTAATAGATAATGCATGAGCAGAAAAGTGAAAAATGGTGTGTTTCCTAAAACATTTCAACGCCTGTACACATGGACACGGATCCAGCAAATGTGCAATGTGGGCACTTGCCCACGCTGCTAAAATAAAATAAAATAAAAATTATATATTATGCTAAAATTAGTAATGAGTTTTGAACGATAAAAAAATTAAGAAAAATTTAAAATGGATGTGTTTTTAGAATGATAAAATAATTTTGATGAACTATAATAAAAATAATAAATAAAAGTTAAGAAAAAATTACACAAAAAAGTTGGTTTAGACCTTAGTTAAAAATCGATAATATTATCATAAAACTGTAGTAAATTTGTAAATAAAAAAATAGATGAAATAAAAAAATAAATATATTTTAGAATAAAATATAATTTTGATAATTTAGTAAAATAACTTATATGATTTCAACAATGATTGAATAAAAAAATTTATATTTTGATGATAAAATTTATGTTTTTTATTTATTAAATTTTAATAAATTTAAATAGGCTTTAAGTAATGAAAAGCTCAGCCCATAACATCAATGGTTACTAATCAACCAAAAAGAAAAAAGGTTGGCTACTCACGAATTACTAAATAAAATACTAAATCTAAAATTAATATAAATAAAGTTGTGTTTGGTAAGACACTAAAAAAGCACAAATACATGATTTGAAAAAAAAATTAAGGAGCATTTTCCAAACAAGCCTTATAACCTCAAAGTTGTATTTTTTCTTTGTCAAATTTTGATAAATCTAAACAGGACTTTAAGTCTAGAAGACCTCAACCCTGACATCTACAATCATAGCTAAAAAGAAATAAGATCGGCTGCTGCACACAAATAATAAACAAAATGCTAAATGTAGAATTGAAATAATATATATATATATATATATATAAAGTTGTGTTTGGCAAGACACTAAAAAGGCACAAGTACATGACTTGAAAAAAAAAATAGGGAGCATTTTCCAAACAAGCCTTATGACCTAAAAGTTGTATTTTTCATTTGTTAGATTTTGGAAAATCTAAACAGGGCTTTATTTCATTTAAAAAAATATTTTTAAATTTAACGCGTTAAAACATACAAAAAAAATTATTTTAAAAAATTGAATTTTTAAAAAATACGGTGCCCAAATAGTTTCTAAACCTTGAAGCGCTCAATCTATAACATCAACTATTACAACCCAAAAGAAATAAGGTTGGTGGCTGCTGCTCGTGATGGTCTTTGACAGCTGAAAGGCTACTAAAATATGTTGTAAAAAGGAATTGCTATTTGCTGAGTCGGTTTATAGCTTGGTGGAAATTCAAGGAAGGTCTGATAGTTGTACCAAAAAAATTAGGAAGAGTCCAATAAGTTTACTTTAGTTGCTGCTTTTCATAGCTGCTAATGAGGTGGAGCTATCTGACGGTATGTGGCTAGTTTTTTATGGTAGATTGTTGATTAGTATTGAAAAGTGTTTTCTCATTAAGTCTTTATATCATCATGTTATACTTACAGTATCATTAAATTCCCTAATTTAAACATATTTTATAATAACAAGTCTAATAATACAAGATAATTTTAATTTATAGTAAATGCTCATTTTAAATGTAGTCATGTCTCACAATTCAAAAGATTGATTGATGTGATTAACTATTAAAAGTAAAAGGATAAAGAAAAGGTTAAACTTAAAAAAAATGTTAATTTAATTTAAATTAGAACACTATTCAGTCATTGGATCATATTTGGAGCTGTAGATCTTAGATTTTACTTTGGTTTTTATGACTAGAAAGCTAAGATATAGGCCTAAAATATTTATTAAAGTTCAAGACTCAATTTTATTATTTGAAAATCCAAGTTTTAGCATCAAAAAAGAAGTTTGAATCTGTTCTATAACTCAAACATTGTTCAATGATTAACCTATATCTCAAGTACTAGAAGTTCAAATGCAACAATTCTTTTTTTGTTAGAAAGCTGAGATAATTTATCTATTTAAATTCTGATGTTATCGATAACATTGTATTTAGATAATAAGATAAGTATTGTTACAAAATCAAGAGGTGGTCACCCACTTTATAATTAGTCATCAAATCATTAGCTTCAAATTTTAGCCTATAAAAGAAGGTATTTGTCATGCATTTAAGCATCTTGATTTCAAATCAAATCATTTCCTTACTTGTTTTCTTTCTTTGTAGTTTAATGTTCTAGTTTTGTTTCATTAATTTTTTATTTATGTCTTTTATTTCATTTACTATACTTATATAATCATGTTCTTCTCTTGTTTATATATATTTCTCTTCTTCATTATATTTAGTTAAGTTTATTATATTAAGGTAAAAAGGTTTTATTAATGATGTTAGGATAAGTATAATATAAACTTCATCTGGACTTCAATGCTTATTTGTTAAATGGTTAATTTAAAATTATATTAAATAACACTTGATATAATAAATGTTTAATACTTTCATTGACAACTATATGGATAACCTACACATGTGCTATGAAAGAAACTTGATTTGTTATTAACATAAGTTAGCATCATGAATTCCTAATAATATTTTAAAATTTGATGTTACTTAAATAAGATAATTAATATGATCATGTTAATAATTTAATGAGTTATTAGTAACAAATCATCCGATTGGAACCTTCTTTATATATGATTTCTAGTTGAGCAATAAAAAGAGTTTATATTACATTTATTTTTAATATCATTAGTAGATCCTTTAACCTTGATATTTATTTTTATCATTGTTTAATCTACACATTAATCTTACACCTTAAAGTCCTCTTTAACTTATTATTATTATTGTTATTGTTATTGTTATTATAGTTAACCTCCTTGTAGTTTGATTCTAGTCTTACCAGATTATTTATTACTTTGATATTTCTGCATTGGAGAAAAAACATTAATTTTTTGGTTATGTCAATTGTGAATGACTACTGGTTTAAGAAGAAGAGACTGGTTTGTTTTTATTTTATTTTTCTTTACTCGTGTATGGTCAAGAGAGGATTTTTAATAAAGAAGAAGTAGAATGAGGGAAAATGGTATTGGGCAGTGATCATGTAAAGAAAAAGGAGGCCAATGTTGAAAATAGTGATGACTAGAGTTGGGAGATGAAGAGAGAACGAGAAGGGGTTATGTTTTTTTACCTTTTTTGTTTTCAAAGAGAGAAGGTTTGTTTATTGATTTATTATTGACTTCTCAAACTAATTTACTCTCCTGCTTTGCTTTTGTTAGTGGTAAAACTATTTTATTTATTTATAGGTAAAATAATTTGTTATTTTTTTCTTTAATTGCTTGTCCTGAGCAACTAGAAAAATCAAATTTCTTTTTTTGTATTTTGATATTTAAAAAAAAACAACATCAATATCAATATCAACTTAATAAAATTGATTAATGATTTTGAAATGAGTATATTAAAAATCAAATGCATTGAAAGTTAATTTTTGAATTTTTAATTATTTTGAAATGACACTGAAAATACCAAAAACAATGGAATTACATGAAAAATATATTTTTTGGATTTTTTACCTATGTTTTTTATAATATTTATGTGTTACCCATAAAAGTTTAGCATTGTTGTATTGTTTTATAGAAATTTCTCATAAAAAATCTTAGGTGGAGTCTAACATAGCTCTAATAAATCTAGATTAACAAAGATTTATCAAGAATTCAACTTATACCAAGAGATCTAATATTGTTTTAGAATGCAACCAGAATCTAATTTTGTTATTAGAAAGCTTTACTCTTGCAATTAAAATGTCTTTGACCAAATCCCATAACTAGGAAAGTTAAACAAACTCTACGATCAAGAAAGATTGAGGTTGGTGCCCCTATATTTGATCAAAATTTAAAATTTCCTAACAAAATCACTTCTTGACTTTGCCATTTTTTAAAGTTTTTCATAAACACTATATTTACAAGTTTGCTACATAAAGTTTTTTCTATAAAACTTTGTACCGTAGAAATCATAAAATAGGAGCAATTGTTATATCCATTTTTACTTCTAATAAGTTTTTCTAAGATAGCAAAAGTATTTTCAAAAAAAGAAAAATCCAAAAAATATTTTTAAATCAAATCACTCAAATATATCCAATATTTTAATGGGACAACACATATATTTTTTTTATTATTAAAAGCATATTAATGGTATAATTAATGGAATTAAAGGATCAAAGACCAAAATATCAAATTGGCATAGTTTGAGAGATTCTATTAATTGAGTTGAGGCTTAATTGAATAAAACTTTAGACATCTTTGTTATTTTCTTGACCAAATCCTCACTAACAACTATCATTTTTTATAATTTCGGTGTTGTTTTGTCTAGTTTCAAGTATCATCGTCTTATAATCTTATTATCATTTATTGTGGTTTGTCTTTCCCTAGAGAGGTACAAGTTCCATGTTGTCCTTTTTGTTTTTTTTTTCATAATGAGTTTATTATTGAATCTTACGAGAGAGCATTTCATACTCTTATACTACAACCTACAACTTGCTTGCTTATGTTTGATTGTACTTATTTTAACAGTATAAATTATACATTTCTAAATTCTACGATTTAGATTTACACCATTTTTCCTATAAATAACGACCTAGGGTTTTAATAACTAGGGCAATAAAACAATAATATATGGAGCAATATAGAGAAAAAAATAGTAATTAAAGGTGGTGACATGTAGAAAAAAGGAAATCAAAAGGAGATTAGGGTTTTGGCTTTAAGTCTTTTTATTTTTTTAAGTTCTAAGGAAGAAAAGAGAGAAATAGAACTTTTAAAGTGATAGAAACTAAATTGTTACCATTTAAAAGGACCACCTTACAGTCATTTCAATTGAATCTTTGTTATACCATTTAGGTATAACCCTTTTATTCATGCATTTGCTTCTTTAAGTTTCCATGTGCTTGATGTTTTTCAAATGTTTAAATGTATGGCCTTGCATCTTTGAAATAATGTCAATATCCTTTCAAATGCAATCCTTTATTATTGCCCTATGTTTTGACTTTAACAAGCAAAAATTAAAGAGTGAACATGATAACAAATATAAAACATGTTAGTATCAAACATTAAAGTCCATATTAAGTTTACACTATACTTATTCTTACACCATTAGTATAATCATTTCACGTTGAAATAATAAACTTACCTAGACATAATGAATGAAAGAAAAATAAATAAACAAAATAAAAATATAAATAAGATAAAAGTTAACTAAATAAATAAATAGAAATGAAAGGTATAAACTTGTTATTAATAAAAGCAAAGTATAAACATTACAAAAAATACAAAAAAACAAAGTAAAAGAAAATACTGTAATTTATTATCTTCATAGTAAGCTTTTCATTCGAAGTAGAATTATTAAATAACACTACCAAAGTCTCTTAGCTATCCGATAATAAAATCAATATGATCAATGTTTATATCTCATCGACTAACTTAAGATTTATTAATAATAATTGATTTAGGAACCATTGGAAGTTATTTATGTATATTAAAGCATCTTTACCATTTTTTTACTTTAATTTTGTAAGATTTTTTCTCATAAAAGCCTTATTTTATACACTCTCTTTGCTAAAGGTTTCTTGCAGCATCTTCTAAACTTTGTAGCAATCATGTTGCTAAGAAATATAGTTGATAAACTTAGAAGGTATCTATTTTTTTTAACATTAACAATTATTGACATGACTAAAAGATTGATTTTTTCTATCAAGTGCAAGAATGTCGAAGTAATAAATAATCCGACAAGGTCGGGGTCAAACTACATGAAGGTTAATTGTATAAATTATAAGTAACAACAATAGTCATTGTAATAGTAAAAGTAGTAGTAATAGTAATAATAATATTAATATTAGTAGTAGTAATAATAATACTAATAATAATAGTAGTGGTGGTGGTAGTAGTAGTAATAGATGAAGAAGAAGTAGTAAAAGAAGTTGATAAGAACTTTAAGATGAAATATCAATGTAAAGATTAAACAATGATAATAACAAATGTCAAAGTCAGAGGATCCACTAACAGTAAGTTAAACAATTATAGTATAAACTTTTATTATCCAATTAGAAACTTCACATAAAGGAGATTCCAATTAGATTATAAATTATTAACATGATTACATTAGTTATCTTATTCGAATAATGCTAATACTTGTAAATTTTATCAGACATTCATGATTATAATTATGTTAACAACAAATCAAGTTCCTTTTATAGCTTAGGTGTCAGCTATGCCATACAATATGGGCAATGAAAGTGTCAAGTATTTGTTGTACAAAGTGTTATATAATATAAATCTAGATTAACCATTTAACAAATAAAGTATTAAAAGTGAACAAGATAACAAATATAAAACATGTTAGTATCAAACATTAAGGTTCATATTGAGTTTACACTATATTTATTCTTACACTATTAGTATAACCTTTTTATTTTGACATAATAAACTTAACCAAATATAATGAAAAAGAAAAAAAATAAATAAACAAAATAAGAACATAAATAAAATAAAAGTTAACTAAGTAAAGAAAAGGAAATAAAAAGAATAAACTTGATATTAATTAAAGCAATACATAAGCAATACAAAAAGAGAAAGTAAGAGCATGATCTTGATCTGGAAATCAAGATTCTTACATGGCAAATGCCTCCTTTTATAAGCCAAAATTAAAAACTATTAATTTGATGACTAATTAATGAGTGGGTGACCAACTTTTGACTAGGTAACAATCCTTATCTTCTTTTATGTGCCCAAAACATCATTGATAACATCAGAATTTGAATTAGACCTCTATATAAAAGTTGTAGAAAATTATCTCAGCTTTTCAAAAAAAGATGGAGGTATTTGGACTTTTAAAACTTCATATATGAGCTGGACATTGAATAGTATCTGAGCTATGATAGATTAGGACTTCTTTGTTATTTCTATAATTTGGACTTGAAAACAGCATCTTTAAAACCAGAGCTTCACATGAAAGTTGTAGGTCTATATCTTACCTTTTCATCCATATAAAATAGACCTCTATCTGAAATCTACAGCTCTGGATATGATCCAATTACCGAACAATATTTCATTTTGTACTACACTAATATCTCTTCTTTAAGTTTGGTCATCTCTTCCTTTCAATTTTAGTATTTAAAATCACCAATAAGTTTGGTCATCTCTTCCTTTCATTTTTAGTATTTAAAATCACCAATCAATTCTTTTATTTATGTGATAAACCTGTATTTAAGATGAATATTTACCACAAATTAAAGGTATCTTATATTATTAAAGATGTTATTATAAAACATGTTTTAGTTAAGAAGTTATTGATACTTCAAGTGCAAAATAGTAATAGAAAACCTTGAGAAAAATATATTTATATATACTAATCACTTTTTTTGGTTAAGCATATTCTATTTTATCTCCTTCATATTGATATGCTTTTTTTTTTCTTTTACATTCTAATGGCAAAAACAAATCATTACAATAAAGGTAATTCTCTATTGATGTTTTTTATAGAAAGTAATTAGATGAAGTTAGCTTTATCATGCTCTAATCTTCATTTTCCATCTTAACTCCATAATGAAATCAACCTACACAACAAAGTTATAATATTACTTAGTTAGAAAAAGGTGCTAATATAATCAAATTCACAATCCACAAGTCCTATTTTTTTTTATGCATTTAAAAATATAATGAAAGAAAATAATCACAATAAATCAACACCAAGAGGTTTTATAAGTAAAAAAAAACCTCAATATAGGGAAAAATAATAGGATCATAATCGACCTAAAAACTTCCATCATTAATAATAATAATGGGTACATAAGTATTATTCCTTAGTTAAAACTAAATAATACAACATAAATCATCAAGAACAACATATTATTGAAATACATCAATATTACAGAGAAAGAATTGAGAAAAATCTCACAAAAATGACAACCATGCTGCAATGAAGAACAAACCAGCTTAGATATCTCAAATATTTAAACCAACCTTACCTAATGAAGATCTATATGTATGGAACCTGTTATTGGGAATTTAGCTCGATCCAATGATGAATAATTTGTGTATTAAAGTTTGAACAGAGATTGTTTAAGCCACCATCTTCTCTCCATTTCTCTTTGTGTATGTTAGCTATTTCATTGAAAATAAACTAAAATTAGGTTTTTATACCTAGTCACCTATATGACCTAAAAGGCTTTAAGATTTTGTCCTTTTTTTAGTTTGTACGGTTTATGGCCTAAAAAAAGAGAAACCAAACCTAATAAACACATGGATTAAAATGAGAAAATAATTTTACAATTTTCTAAAATAATACACCAATATTAATAGTTTATCTATATTTGAAGTGATATGGTGATATGATGCATTCAAACTAAAAATTTCTTTCTATAATTGAGGACTCTAATATCATGAATCTAAAAATGATAAAAAAAATCACATATGATTAGAGAACTTTTAACTTTAAATGCCAAGTTGAGGTGTTTGGAAAGTCATGATAGGTTGCAATTCAATCTTTGTTGGCTTGAAGCAAATGATGTAAATGTAAAAGATAATACATCCTTGCTTAAGTCGTTAAACAAATACATTTAGTAAAGCTATATTTTTTAAATCAATCAAGGTTGTTCTAACTATCCTCTAAGGGATGGTTATGCCTTGTGAATTCAATCCTTATCCTCTAGCATTTGTTAATGCAATTCATCTATATATTGATATTCAAAAAAGATATAAAATTATTTTTAGGGTGTTATGAGTCATTGTGTAAGTTAAGAAGCAAGCTTATCTTGATATAAACCAACAAACTTGTTTTTATCATTATAAAGGTTTTTAGCTTTTATAGTTGTGATAATGATCATCATACAATATTTGTAATATCTCATATCGGAGGGTAAGGGCTTAGGAAAGAGCTTTACATAAGCATGTTTACCTTGACTAGTAAATAGCGTTTTGGAGCCATACATGGCTACCAAGAACAAATTTGTGAAGTCTGTGATAAAAAAGGACAATATCTTGCTAATAGGATGGGGTATTACATTTAATTAATGGTAAATAAAACATGTATATACAAGCAGACAATAACTTAATGATCTTAAGTCTAATGATTACTTACATAACTATCATGTAAGCCTTTTCATATAATCTCTTGATATAGAATTCTCATGTAGGTCAGTTTAGTATATGTATCATCTGACAATCACCTACGTATTAGTTCTAATTATTTCTTATACCTCAACTTATAAGAACAATTGCTTTCTTTTATATAAAAAATATAATAATTTGTATTAGTATCACCAACTCTAATTAATATTTAGTTTTAATAGAGCACTGACCATGGACATTTAAGAACAATGTTTTGATACAATATGAATCTTATAATTATCACTTTATAATTTTCTTTACAAAATATTTTTATCCTAAAGGCTTTATCTTTACTCTATATTCATTAATCAAATATTTCATGAATATTAAAGATAAATAAGCTTTTATTAAAAATTAAATGTATTTACATGAATAAAGATAATATCATGTGTAACTAATTGATTGGTTATAAAGCATATACACTAACAATAACAATATAAATTCCTAGGACCCTTGCTTAAATGTGTTAATTTATTTGTTTGGCTTTTCATATTTCTTAAGAATATACCATCTTTTCCCTGTGTTTTTAGATTATCATGTTAATTTATATAAAAAGATAGTGGTAGTTGAGAAAGAATAAAAATTACTCTTTCTCTTGCACCTTGGATAATGACTTATGAAATATTATCCTTTTTAATTAGTATTTATTAGACAAGTGAAGAAGATATAAGTACTAGTTAATTTATCAAATTTCTTAATATATCGGGTGTGATAATGACAAATCTTTTTCAAAATCCCTTACATGTCAAAAAGTTATTTTTAAAGAGATTGTTATGCTGTTTTGGATTATATTGGTATACCAATATAACCTTTTTTCCTAAAACAATATTAATAAGTTTTCTAAAATAAAAACAAGCTCCTTCTCAAGAACAAACATAGTTAAACAAGGAACAAAGTTTCATAAAGAAAAACAATAAAAAAAAATGAGGCTTGTGAAATGTTTTAATACAAAAATGAAGTTGAGAATCAATGTAACAAAAAATTAACACAAAAAAAATAGAAATGGAGAATATAAGGCTATTTTAGTGAATTTTATTCTCAAAATGTTATTATACACCAATCCAATATTTCTTATTCAGCTCAATAAAATGAAATTATTAAAAGTAAGAACCAAACTCTTAAACGAATAGTGAATTTGATGTTGATAATTTCAAGAGCATCCTAAAACTTGTATGGGGAAGCAATTTTAACCTCTAGTTATATATTTAACAAGGTGCCTTATAAGAAGTTAGAAAATACATAATACGAGTTTTGAAAAGAAATGAGATCTTTATACAATTATCTAAAAAAGTAATGGTATCTTATCAAAGTCACATTACTTGATCCTAAAAATGTTAAGATAAGATTTAAAATAGGGAGTTGTGTAGTTATTAGACATGCATACAATATTAGTGCATATCAATTTCTTGTATACAAATAAATTATTAATTATTTTCATTCAAATATAATAATGGATGTAAAATGAATGTTTCTAGATTATAACCTTAACAAAGAGGCCTACATGGATTAACTCAAGGGTTAAGGAAGAAAATAAAGTTTTTAGCTTGTCAAATTATTATATGGTTTGAAACAAACTTCTAATTAATAGTATCAAGAGTTCGACAAAGTTATGTTGTCAAATAAGTTTAAAATCAATGAGATTAATAAATATATTTATGTAAGAAATATAGATAAATATTATGTTATTGTAGGTCTTTATATGGATGACTTGTTAATATTGGACAACAACTAATATATAATTAATAATATCAAGAGAATATTAACTAATATTTTTTATATGAAAGACTTGCAGATGTTACTCTAGAAATTATAATTTCTTAGAAATTTGATGGTCTAATATTATTTTAATCTTATTATATCAAGAAAAAATTTGATTAATTTTTTAAATGTAATAATAGCATTATCAAAACACTAAATATAAGTGTCTATTTGTTAAAAATAGAAATGAAAGGATACTCCAATAAAAATATTCTTGAATTATTATAAGCTTGATTTATGTAATGAATTACATCACATATTTAGACAGCAAGCTAAATAAATTTATCATTAATCCAAGTTTGCATCATAGAGAAGAGATATTCTATGTTAGCCAGAAACAAAAACAAGCCAGTGAATTGGACCCATACAATAGTTAGTTAACAATTAAAAAGGACATAAAATTTCATATATAATGAAGTTTAGATCGTTAAATACTTGATTTTGAATAGAATTACTTTCTCAAGATTAAAGATTATAGGAAAATATTATAAATCCATTTGCCAAAAGTTTAACAGGAAAGCCCATGTTTGCATTTAATCTCGTTGCGGGTTGAATGTTGAACCCTTGTATTTTTTTCTCCTTTCTCTAATATATTATCAAACACAAGTTGCAGAATGTTGAACCGTTGTACTTTTTTCTCCTTTCTCAAATATATTATCAAACACAAGCTGAAGAGGTTATTTCTTAACCTCTTTTAATTCAAAACCTAACAAAAACCAAGTCTCAGATTTGATTTTCTAATAATTTTAATGTTGCTAAATAGTCGTTACTGTCCTGCAAACTTAAGAGATTAGAGTCCGATCTCCGCTGCCCATCTTTATTTTGAATCAGGTTTTTGTCAGCTTCTCATCCAAATTTAAAGATGCAAGCATACTCATTGAGGACATACATTACGATCAAAAGTTTCAAAATGAAACTGTGGAGCTTTCGGCTCTATGATTTTCGATGTGAAACTCATGTGAGCCTCAGTCGCGCACCAAAACACCGAACGGGTCGTGAAATTTATTCTCACCGAAAATGGAACATCTGTCTCAAATTTGCTCACAATCAGAAACTAAGTGGGGGTATGTTTTTGACAAATCCAAAATGAAAACTGCTGGTCCATTCTGAGAATGGTTGCGAATTTTCAATTGCCTATAATAAATGAAAGAATATTAAATCCATGATGCAAGTATGGATTCCACAACATGCTGGCTGTCACTGGATATTATGACAGCAGTTCCCACAAGGCACACTTGTATTGACAGGGGAGACGGAGATAATGTTCATCTATATTTGCTGCACATTTGTAATTGAGGCTTCATCTAGACTAATTTGCTATTCTAACCTGTACCCTGTTTTCCAAGATCAATAATTACCTAAAATGCACGGCGGATGGTGAGGTCGGCAAGCAAGGCACACCTTTGCAGAAATGAAAACGCAGGTATATTAGACAACTTCATGACATTGACTTTTGATCTGGAACAGCTACCCAATTATGGTAAGGTATGGTTGGCGAGACCCATAGATTCAGCAACTTCTCTAGCAGAAAAACTATCTGCTTGTTCCTGCATATTGGGAAATAAAATTTTACTGAGTAGAAACCGATACTTAGTATGTCCAAAGCACACCTAGTTTACAGCTAGAAACAATTATCTTGCATTGAATGTCTCAATAACATAAACAACTGATCACACATCCATACCTGAAGGCGATGCAGTAAATACATCAAGAAAAGATGGACAAACACCTGCAAATGATTTTAATGGCCATCAAAAAACTTAGATGCTTCCACATAACATGCATCTTTAATTAAACATTTTAAGCATAAAATACTCTTCTTACCAAATAGAAAAGCAAAATAAGTCTAGCAGTTGGATACCGCCATAAAAATCTAGTGACTCTGGCAGCCCCTGAATCCAATATTTTTGCTGCCTTTTGCAACTGCATGATGCAGGTTGAAGCTTGAAGCATATGCAATCAAACAAAGAGAGGTACTGAAAGTATGTTACTACAGGTGAAAAATTTACCTGCATACTTGCCCCAACCATGTGACGGTGATACAAGGGAAGTGGCCTGCAATTATTACTTTGTAAGAAAAAAGAACTTTGTAAAGCACCAGAAAATTAAACAATAGCACATATATCTAGATTAAAGAGTAAGAGGGACAAATGAGTGCTGATATTTTGTCTTCCATGCTCAATTGATCAATTGTTTATGGGCATTCCAATCAGAACTACAACACATGACCTTCATAAAGCATCAGAGGTAGCACTAATAGAGGAATCAAGAAAATGAAAGCTGAGGCAGGATTAGAAAAACAGGGGTATATGAAAAGAACAGAAAAAAAAAAAAAACATTCCAGCATTCAATGAATAACTAGTTTCATCATAGATGCTTTAATTCTTTCAAAATGACTCACGAAATAATTCAAAATCAATTCTTTCAAAATGACTCATAAAATAATTCAAAATCTCTGAACTCAATTTAATTATATTTGTTTTATCATATCTTCCATTCTGATCCATTAAAACAGTTCGGAAGCTGATTCCTAGAAAACAATAAATACAAGGCATCGTTCTCTCATATTATGCTGCTATGAGACATACAATATGTCCAGACTAGCCTTGAAATCAAATTTTTTGTGAGTGAAGAATCATTCTTCATAAGAATTTTCCTTTAAGTTGTATTTGGTCCTGCATGCAAACGAGCAAAAGCAAAGGATTGGTTTTTATTGATTGTGAAATAAGCAGTGGGACTGAGATAAAATGCCTTTTCTTTTCTTTATTTAGAGAACTGCTATCAAAACACCTATGTTCTTAAAAACTGGGCCAAAAGCTACTTTGCCTTTAAACAGAGTAGGGCCAAACAGACCCTTCAATGCAGGATCATCAACCAAGGAGTTCACTTTTGTTTTCTATTGAATTATCTGGCGTGATAGTTCTGAAACTGATAGAAAGGTGAGATCAGCCGGAACTGAAAAGGAGTGTATTTGAAAGTTCGTATAGGCTACTTTTTACATCCATTCATTTTATCTGATAAAACCCTTTGGCTTACTCATATTTGACCTACTATACTGCACTCCGCAACATAAAGCACTGGCATCATTGAGTAAACTTTTGACTACCATCCAACAAATGATCAAATATTGTTATTTAACATGCACATTTTTTTCCTCTTTTCCCCCGAGGGCATAGTTTCCATATTAATTCAATCAATAATGTTGGCATAGTTTCCATATTAAATCAATCAATAATGTGCATCAACTATATTTGTCCATGTAGACTTTTAACCATCTTCCTCAATATCTAACTGAGCTGCAGTAATTCCATTGCCACAGCATAAAAAAGATTCAGTGCAGTGTTTAGATGATCATTTGTCAAACATAACTGAGCTCCTATATTCATAAAATGGAGCTTGGTCAACCAAAGAAAAGCTCAGTTAAATTCTTAGTTCATAAAAACTGGGTAATGTGCCCAATAAAATGCCAGAAGGACTAGGAGAAGCATGCAAAAATGTATATTCAATAAAAACCAAATTGCATACTCTAGTTCCTTCATTTCATTGTCTTCTTCCCAAGATGATGACGTGCAGCGAGAAACTCTACTTCTTTCTGCCTCAACCTGTTCAATGTGCAAAACAAAGATGGCGCTGTCAGCTACATGAAAAGTGAGTTAAGATTGAATAATTGCAATTAATCAGCCAGCAGTAAGTACATAATGACACACCTGTGCTTCTTGGAGACGTTTTACTTCCTTCTCCAACTGAAACTCTGCAGCTGCTTTTTCACTAGCCATGGCTTCTAACTGAGTTTGCTTGTAGTACTGAATCATAAACAGATACAGACATAAAAAGCCATGACATAAATCTAAAATAGTAGTACAATTGAGTAAAAGGATATTGAGTAAAAGGATAGATTATATGGCATCTGCATTACCAATAGGTCAGTTAGCTCACGGTAGCGCTTCTCTAGCTCCACATGTTCCTGTGAAATGCACTATATAAGGTGATGCTCGAGTAAAAGCCACATTGAAAAGTTATCATACCATACATTTCTTTAACAAAATGCACACATAAAATCAACTTGGTTTTTTCCATGACTGGTGATGCAAACCAATTCAGGGCATGGGATAATTGTGTCATAATAAACTAATCATTTGTCACACGTGGGTAAAGTGAAAAACTTGGCATGATGTCAGCAGCAAAATCTTCTTCAGACAAAGAAACATTTCCACTTCATAAAACTGCTTCAGATCATTAGCATAGGATACCTGACGTGAATAGTGCTCAGCATCCCTCTTCATGGCGGCCATTTCAACTCTCATTTTCTGTGCTTCAGTCTGCAGTCAAACAAATGGTTAAATCATAGCAAACACTGCTTAAATTACGATGCAAGTTTTCAACATAGTATTTTGTACAATAATAAGACAAACTTCTTCATCGAAATCTCTTGAGATCAGTATATGATCTTGATGGCAATTTTGTATTAAATTGGAGACTACAATAGCAACATTCACAGCAAAAATCAAACAAATCTTGCCTCCGTATAAGAAAGCTTGCTCTCAGCATCTCTCTGACCTTGGCGTGCGCGTTCCACTTCTTCCTGCCACGCCTGCATCTTAACAGTTGAAAATTCAGTCATCAAATAGACCTGGTATGCTACTGTTCACTGCTGTGCTATAATTTGTTCTCTTCAAGTAGGCAGAAGGATATGAAATGCTTTATTTTTTGAACAGACAACTCCTACCGGTACAGTCTCTAACCATAGAAGTTTATAGTGCATAAAAATTATGCAAGTCAACGATCAGTGCTATCAGTAGATTCTGGTTAAATGGAACAATAACTAATCATATAAAATCTCAACAACCTTTCACTATTCCAGAGTAAATAAAAGAATTATCTGTAGCAATAAAAGTAAGAACCTCATAAATAATGATGTAATTGTCAGATATAACAACAAAAGAAACCATGATGTTATTAAGCTAGCATTTCATGCAAAGTAGTACTGCAAACAGCATAAAAATGTAAATGAAAAAAAGAAGATAGAACTTGACATGAGAGGATGTTCATAACTAAAAAAGAAAATTCTATGAACTTGACATGAGAGGGATGTTCATAACTAAAAAAGAAAATTCTATAAAATCAATTGATAGGTAAATAGTTTTAACCCTATAATAAGAATAACAAAAAACTACATCTTTCTTACATAGCATAGCACATTAAGTTGAATGATAAAATAATAGTTAAATAGTTCAACAGATTATTATTTTAGGTATTTCATTTTTTTTTACTAAAATATTTTAGCTATCCAATACAAAATTTCATTACAAGTATGCCTAACATGCAATGCATAAAGTATACCTCAAACAAATGAGCTAAAAAAAATGAGATGTACAGCCTTGTGATGGTACCTGAATCATTTGATTTGCCTCTTCTGGGGACTTCTTTTGTCCACGGCGAGCACGAGCTTCCATATCTTGCAGCTCTTGATTAAGAGATGCACATTCAACCTGAAGTGCTAAGTATTAGTGACTTTGAACTGCATTTTGAGCATAAACAAAAAAAAAAAATCAAATTCACCAAAAAAGAGAGTTAACATTGTTTTGAGCACCTCAAGTAGTGCCACCTTCTGCTCAAGTTCAGCTGCCTTTGTTGTCCTCTCATCTGCAATTCTCTAAAAGGGAAGAAATAATGACATTCAATCAAAATAATTGATATTAACGTGAAAAATAGATGCCCACCAGTTTCATCATAAAAACATTTAAAACACTATGATCTTGAATTCCTTGGCTAGGCAATACTCATACTTATGGTGTTCGTTGTTTTATTTTTTGACTGAGTAAAAGAAACCATTGTATTATCATTACAGATATCTTGAACCAACAATGGAAAAAGAAGGGCTCAAATTCATGAACATTGTACTACATTCAACTGCAAAATACCACCAGCATGTCTTGAATGCAATGAGTTCTATGTTATATAATTTTTTGAGGAAGAAGAACAGATTACTTTTTTAGTAAATAACATTAAGGGCATACCCTTACATTACCTGCATCTTAGCAAGGGCAGTGGATGTCTCAATTGCTCTATGTTCTAATTCCACTTCCCTTTCCATAGCTGCCTGTTTTACCAAACAGAGGTTATCAAAGTGCGAGCAACAGTGGGGAGACATGACTGTTTAAATGGTTGAATTAGTCGCAGTACAAACCATTTTTGTAGCATTATGTGCAGTACGTTCTTCTTCCGCCCTCCGTTCAGCCGAAGCCAGCTCCTCTCGAAGAGCCTAATAAAGCAGTATACCAATGATCTAGAATCTCACGATAAAATAACACTGCAAGGATATAATAAGAACAAGAAATAAAAAATGACAGAAACAAGGATAGCTAACCAGTTTACCTGCATCATCCTTGTCTCTGTCAGTTCTCTGTTTCTCATAATAGACTCCATGTTTGCCTGTAACATTATTATTGTAACTCATGTAAGTGTATGAAACAATAGTTCATGCACAATGCTACGATATTAGTAGCAAGTTGCACCATGTAGTGAAAAGGCATCATGTTGTCTTGGTAATAGGTCTTCTTTGGTCATTAGGAAATAGAAATCTAAAAAGAAAATGATGGGTGGTAGTAGTTGTTGTTGCATTTCCATTACCATTGAAGGGAGATGGTAAAGTGAAGAGGCTGGGGATGCAAATAAGAGAGGTGTTCTCAAGGTGGATTGGATCATGTCCCTGTACATTGAAATAAGTGACCCTTACCAGTCCCAAAACAAGTAGGGTGGGGCTGGGTCAAGTTTGTTTAATGTTGAAAGGATTGGACAAATTACCTTCTGCATACTGGGTTGGTAAGGAGCTTGAACAGTTTGAAAAAAAGAGAAGCCAAAAATTCACAAAATGAGAAGAGTTGTTAAACAGTGTTGCTCTTGTTAAACAAAGGTTCAATTATCTGAGAATGTTATAATTCTAAACTCACTAACTGTCTAATGTCACCTCCTCCTAAACACATGAGCAGACTGTCTCAAGTAAGCAGGTTAGGCACATATGCCAAGTTGATGAACAACCACATTAAGTACTGATCTTATCACTATTACAGCTACTACATAATATAGAGAACCAAGTGATAAAGGAAACAACTTCAAGAGAGATTATCTTTGAAAGCTTCAATTTATTTGATCAATCAATAATCATGCATATCCTGAATGTCAAGCAAATGAGCTTCATATAGCCACAAAAGATCCAACCAAAAACAAAAGAATATTAAAAATCACTAAAGTTAACCAATCTTCATATAGTATATAGATAACTAACTCAATTTCCTTTGAGTTCTCCTTAATATTGCAAATCATTCAATTCATCCAGAAACTTCATTTTCTTTACTAAGATTAAATCCTAGAACTTCCATTTTTTCAAATCACAACTCAATTCAGTGCACTTCCAGGGAAGACAACAAATGTCCTGCATCAACCTAGCAAACTAATTAAAGTTTCAAAACCAGAACAAGCCAACAAGTGATTTGGTACCTACCAACAAAACCACAACATCATATAACTTTCACACATAACTAGATACATAAAGAAATGTTTTGTTCATTTTTTTCCCGTTTAGACTATAACTTAACATTACACTGCAAAAAGCTTTGATAGGATATTATTAATCAAGCCCCCAATGATAACAAATTTTAGAAAAACAATCAAGTTGGAACGCACAATGAGATATGGATATGATTCACATTCCTATAATCTCAATTAGTGAACTTTCCCAATCCATGCACAATCCCATGGTTCCTTCAGGCTCCAAATCACTTATATGCTCAGTGCATGTTCTGAATCTATGATTGAATAATAGTCATCATATGCTCAGTGCATGGGATAGCTCCAATACTTGCAAAGGTACTATAGAAAGATATGAAAATTCACCCTTTGACAGGTATATTTTAAAAGAGTGCATACCATTCAAATAAAGGAGACAAACAAAAGAATAAAGAAGACATATGAGACTTGAAAAAATCTATATGACCAAAGGACTCAGAATCCAAATTTTAGGAAGAAGAGTGTTGATAGTTTTGGTGGAGAAAGTCACTTAAACAGATAGAACATTTCTACATAAGTGCACTTTATCTGAAATGTAAAGTGTAATTAACCTGCATTGAAGCCAGATTTCCTTCAGATAGAGCAAGCTGTTTCTTGCTTGTCTCCATAGAACTGACAAGTGCCTCGATTTCAGAGTTCTTCACTGCCAAAGCTTCAGCCATATTTGACTCTATCCTAGCTACTTCGTTTTTAGATATTGACAAGTCCTTCTGTAGCTGCTTTATGTGACCCTCGTATGATTTGGTCAGCTCTCTCTGTCAAGGCAAGCAACTTCAATGTAAACAATCCTCTTTTGATAGCATATCACATACATTTAAGTGTACCTATGAAACTTTAGTAGATAAAATTGGAATGTCATTTCACCTCAGCAGTGAGAAGTTCTTCCAGCTGTGCATTTTCAGATTTATATTCTTGAAGGCGGCTTTGAAGTCCAGCACAAGCCTGAAATTTTATAAAGAAAGGTTACACAGCATCCATATAGGAAATGATTGATAGGAAACTATATAGGAGGAAGAATGGTAGTTTTCCTGCTTGTAAACATGATACAGTAACCAGCTCCGGCTATTCTTCTGAATAAGGTTCCATAAACAATCTTATTGCAGGAAAGTGCATGATCTACTAGAATACCTTACAATTGTTTTATGGATAGAGACTGTTCCATGCAAAAATGCTGCAACCAATACTAGATAATGGATTCGACCACAGAATCCTATCCGAAGTCTACTTTGGCAATGATAAAGAGAGGAAATCATAGCTGAAGCTTACCCGAGCTAACCTCGCTTCTTTTGACTGACCAGAGGAAACTGCAATCTTCAGCAGTCCTTGAGCCTGTAGACCAACTAAAGGGACTAATCAGTAAAACTTTAGATGACAGGCACATGAGAAAAACCAAAATTCCAGGATGCTTCAATTACACCAATTTCTTCCCTATGGTAAACAATTTACCTCATCGAGTTGGTCCTGCACTGTCATAGGAGAAGTGTCAGCTTTGTTCTCCAATTGCTTCTTTTGACTGACAAGAGGTTCAACTTCAAGGTCAGCACCTTTCAATGAGCTTTCCTTGTGCACAGGAGAGCTGGTAAGTGTTGATTGCGATTTCTCTTGATCAGTCTTTACAGGAACATCAGCCTCACTTGACTTGATATTTTTACCATCATCAATAGGATGGTCTTCTTTGACAACCTGTGTCTCTTTCACAGGTAACGGTGGGGGATGCTCTACAGGAACATCCGAATCCTTTTCATTGAGAAGCTCACCATTAGAAGTTGATGTTGCAGAGCCCACACCAGCAACAGTAACACCCCTTCCAGCATCCTGTAGGTTCTCAGTGCTTGTTTGGGCTATGGTCTTGCTAGAAAGGGTCTCTTCATTTTCCACAGAAAGTGTAGCCCTATCATTATCAGATGCGCTGTCTAGTTGTGGCATTTGTATACAAGTTAGCTCCTGTGAAACATTACTTGCTTGGGGAGATTCTTTGTTTGAGAGCTTCTTTCCACCCTGAAAACAGCTGACATGTATGTTAAATCATCTGACAACATTGTCTGACATGAAAATATTCCATTCAAAATAAACATTCAAGTACTATCTTGAGTCTAGAGGTACACTGGCAAATACCTCGATCCTTGACCTCATCTTCTTTGGTTCAGATCCTTGCCCATTAGAAGCTTAAAATTTCAACAACAGAAAAAGTAGACATCATAAAAAAGTTAGAATAACATGCCTAGGTTTATTACAACACCAATATCTTTTCCAAAGACTAATAATGCCTAGAATGTCAGTAGTTTATGTTGGATGTCTAACTGTAGGTTTGCCCTCTGCCTTAGAATCCAAGCTGGTGAGAATAATTTCATAAAGCTTTACTAGAATTGATTTTAAAACTAATTCTCATATTTAGCTTCCATTTTTGCTCATTGTGAAGAAACATTCCGCACAAATGCCAGGTTGTCCTGGCAAGATATATATATAATTTTGGATAAAGGAAGAAATTTTATTGAGAAAGAACAATAAGGAGCACAAGAAATGCATAATGATGCATTCTGCAAATTAAGCCACAACTAACCGTAACAATTGTACATGGAATATCAGCTTAGGAAAGCCCTTGGGATGCTCAAGATACCAAACACAATAAGGAAGCCAGGAAAAATCACTCTATGCAAAAAGTAATTGATTAGATAATAATTATGTTAAAATTTTAAGCTTTCAGATTCCCTCCCTAATCCTTAAATACGGGGTCACTAATAACATCTGCAAGAGTTTGTGAGAAAACTCATGATGGCATTATCTCCGTCAAAAGAAACAAATGATCTCGTGTATCTAAGGAAAACACATCATAAATGCACTAGGAGATTGTTTTATTTATTGCAAGAAAGAAACTTCTTTTTTATCAATAGGACTTTAACAAAAGCATCTATCGTCCAACTACATTGCCTCAAAGTCCAGTTAACCACATCAGAACTAAGAACGTAAGAGATGCACGGAGAATACAAGATCTATACCTGGTGGTTGAAGATCAGAAGACTCATCCGACAATTCAGTCGCAACCAGTTTTGCTTTTCGATCCATATTTTCGAACAAATCTAACCACAACAGTAACCAACTTAAAACATCTCTCAAATCAAAGTATAACACAAATGCAACATATGCAACGGAGGTATTTTGGTACAAGCGCTAGAAACCAATTTATTTATTTATTTCCAAAACAAATCCCAAAACGCCCAACATCCTAAATTCCTTGGAATTTCTATCACAAGAGGTCTTTATTTGATTGAAATTAACCTTAATTTAAATTGTTAGCTAAAATCATGAGATTTCTAGGGTTTATTGTTCTATGTAATCTCCACAGGAAAAAGAAAAAAAGAAAAAAGAGGATACACTTTTTTATTTGTTTCAATAATTAACAAACGAACCACATTATTGAAATACCAAAAAGAATGAGAGAGATCCATACCTTCTGCGACTTTGAGCCACGACGCCATTTTTCAGAATCTCCGATCAGTTAAATCAAAGCCCTAAGTTCTCTGATTCTAAGCACAAATGAGCGTTTTGTTGTTTGAAACGGAAAGATTAGGTTGATCGGTGAAAGATCGAGAACCAGGAGAAAATGTGTTTGTCAAGTTAGTTAGTTAGTAAAAGCCTGTCTCGTCGTCTGTATAGTGTCTCCTCGCCTGTAGGTTGCACCGTTGAAGTAGAATGTAAGAAAATAGGTATGTTTTGGTGTGGTTGGGTCTCTGGGAATATAAAAGTTTCCCGGATCAAATAAGTGGCTGGACTATTTTAGTATTTTTGCACTGGGCGCTCTGAGTCAACCGGTGAAGTAGGCTTGGCCCCAGTTGACTTGCATGCTTGGTTGGATTGGAGACCCAAGTCCAGCATGGCCCATGTAAGATGATCCAAAGGAAATTAAGTGAACAAGAACTGTACATTATTATCATGAGACAAAACATTGTGGCCAAAATATTATGTACACATGTATTATTATTCACCCTTCTATATTTTATTGTGAATTTATTATTCAGAATCTTTTTTAGTCATCAAAATTTTTTTTTGCAGTATTATAAATTTTTCATGTCAAATTAAAGGACAATTAAATTAAATTTATTAACTACATAAAAATTTAAAATATCATGTACACATATATTATTCACTCTTTTATATTTTAGCGTGGATTTACTTTTCATAATTTTTTTTATTTTTGTTTTTAAACTTTGTTTTTGCACTGTTACATCATTTTCATGCCAAATTAAAAGATAATTAAATCAAATTTATTGACCATAGACAAAATTGAAAGATAAAAAACCAAAATAAAAAAAAATATCACAAATAAAAGATGGTTTTAAAGTTATCACAAAAATATTCACTTTAATCCTTGAACTTTACAAATTATTTGATCTTTTAATAGTTTTGCAATTCAATTTTAATAAAAAAAATTATTTTTATTATTTTTTAATTTTTAATTTAAGAGACAAGAGATACATATAAAGTTGGATTTTGGTAATAAAAAATGAAGATTAACATTAATATCAATGTTAGCCACCAAACTAATTAATTATGGTGTCAAGAACTTTCATTTGCTAGAGGGTTCTAATTGGATTTTTTTTTTCTCCAGCTTGAAATTGTCTAAAACTTATATCCAAACTTGAGAAGATTTTTTATTTTAATTTTATTTAATTAATTTGATATGCTTATCTATTTTTAATATCATTTGATTAAATAAAAAAATTATATTAATAAACAAAATCATTAAACACAATTAGGTAAATAATTTATGTTACGTCTATATTTATCTCTTGATTTTTTTAGATATGTATTTAGTTATTGATTAATAATTTTTTTAATAACACATGTTTATTTGGATACATGTATAAGTTTTTTGAATTGTACTTAATATTTTTATTATAAAACAAGTCAAAAATACACGCATGTTTACTTTATTTTTATTTTTTTGTTATTGAAAAGAAAAACATCTAACTTATAATAAAGCCGCAAGTCAAATAATTAGTGAATGGGAGGTTCTACAATCCTTGTGATATAGAATGGGGTTCCGCCAAAACATTTCTTTAATTAAAAAATATATATATAGTTCGCTGGATTTGGATTTTGCCTTCTTATAAAAGTTACCGCATACACAACTGATAGAGTAAAGACTGCTGCTCCTTATTCATCCAGCAATCACAAATAGTTCTGTTACTAGGTTGGTTGCTTCTGCAATGCTGTATGGCCAGAAAAAAAAAATAGAGGATGATTATATTTAAAAAAAATGATAATTGGGATAAAAATTGATTACTTTAATATTACTTGAAAAAATATTGATTAATTTAATAATATAATAACAATAAATAAATAAAATATTCTATTGGATAAAGTTAAGCTAACAAATGAAACTAGCGATCTAGATATAAAATATGTTCAAATTACATATATATTATTTGTCTTAAATTGTGAGATTTGGATAGTTTAATTGAAAAATATATTGATAATAAATAAAATCAAAATTGAAAAAATTAAGAGATAAATATAGATTAAAATATTTAATATCACAACGCAAATTATTTACATAATTGTTTTTAATAAGTTTGTTTATTTAAATTAATTTGTAATATAAATAAACATACATTTAAAATTTATTAAATAAAAGAAAAGGAAAAAAATACTATATAAGACTGCACATATTATAAATATTATAAAAAATAAAATATTTTTAATTTTTAAAAATATTTTAAAATTATATAAAATGTAAGAAAAATTATTGATGAAGATCAACATCTTTAAAAATTAGATAAAAAATAATTAAAAAATTATCATCATTTTAAAACATATTAAATAAAAAAACAATCATAAGAGAAAACAAATTAGTTAAAACACAAACTAAAAAATTATGTAAAAATAGATATTAATTAAAAAATCAAAATAAAAAAAAAATTTTGGTCATGCGCTCCTGGCCTAATAAGTCAGTTCAGAGCCTAGCCTATAAAAAAATGGCAAGCACACAGGCCTGCAAGGTCAAGCCCAAGCATAGGAGCCTTTTTTTTACGTTAATAACGTAAATAACATATTATCTACTCTAATTTTATTTTTTTTAAATAGATGATTTGTCATCTTGAATCCAAGATTTTGGCCATTTTGATAGATGAGAAAACATGGTTCGAGATTTTTTTATCTAAAAAACTATTTTAAATTTATTTTGACTTAAAATACCTAGAAAACAACATAGCAACCTTGTTAAAACAATCTCTAGCTTAAAAATACACAAAAAAAACACCTCAAAACTTGAAACTAAAAATATTCTTAAGCTCATTGGCAAGACCAAAAGATTAATAATGTCTTCTTCCAAGCGCTGGAGTATCGAAGTAATAAATAACCCAGCAAGACCGGGGTTGAACACAGGGAGGTTAATTTTATAAATTATAAACAATAACAACAACAATAATAATAAAAGAAAAAAAAATAAAAAAGTTGATGAGAACTTTAAGATGAAAAATCAATATTAGAATTAAATAATGATAACAACAAGTATCAATGTTAGAGGATTCACTAATAGTATTTCAAACAGGTTTAGTATAAACTTTTATTATTCAACTAAAAACCATGCACAAAACAGATTTCTATTAGATTATAAATTGTTAACATAATTACATTAATTATCTTATTTGAATAATACTAATAGTTATAAATATTGTCAGATATTTATGATTATAATTTGTGTTAATAACAAATCAAGTTTTTTTCATAGGACAAGTGTCGGTTATACCATATGGTTGGGATATGAATCAAGTATTTGTTGTACCAAGTGTTATACAATATAAATCTAAATCATCCATTTAACAAGTAAAGTATTAAAAGTGAATAAAATAATAAATATACTACATATTAGTATCAAACATTAATATTCATATTAAGTTAACACTATACTTATTCTTACATCATGAATATCGCAGGGTGCGTGATGTTGTCTAGCGACGACGGAGGTTCTTATCATGCCTCCTAATGAGAGTTGTTGTGTTTTGAAAAATTATGATTAATTTTTATAAATCGCCACCAAGTATTATGGTTACTAGGAATCTATAGTTTGTGAGAGTCTAAGTAAAGGATTTGTTGTGCAAGGGGGAAGACGCATTATCCCTAGTGCACCCTACCTAAGATAAGTTGCATTGTTATTTGATTGTTTTTTTTTTAAATCAGTTTTCTATTTGTTGGTCTTATTTAAGGCTTAAGGTAGATCTTTTTTCATACAAGAGTTTCTACTTTATCAGGTTAAATCCTAACTGTTCTAAAGTCTAAATTTTAGCATCACATTTATTTATACTTTGTATCTTTAACACTTGAGGGTATACTTTATTGTGTAAATTTGTATCCCATAAATATTAAAGTCTACATCTAGATTCTAAAAAAAAAGATTGAAATTTTTTTTTGATATATTGATCAAATCCTAATGGATAATCATAAACTGATTACGATATCTATTTTTTAAAAATAAAATAAAAGGATGTAATTTTTTTTATTTTACTATTTTTTAATGAAAAATATGCTTTGAAAAATTTTAGGATTTGGCTGTATGCATGAAAATATTTTTAAAAAGTAGAAATCAATTTAAAATATATTTTTTTAATTTTTTTGAAATATTTTATAAAAAAATCGGATATTTTAATACCGGATTTGTATTTTACAGTGTAAATATACAAACCGATATTATGCAAAATTAATAGAAAAATATTTAAGAAAATCACAATTTTTTTAAGGATTTTTTATTTTTTTTTTGTTTTTTTCAAAAGAAATATATATATATATATATTATTAAAACATGTGGCCTAGGCTGAGCTCAGCCCAGAAAAGGTGGCCCGATACCGGCCTAGAATTTATTTTTATTTGGCCGGGCTGGACCCAGCCTAACCATTTAGGTTGGGCCAAAACGAGCTCGGCCCAAAGGCATGTTGATTAACATGGCGCTGCATGCAGAAATGGATTCTGCATGCAGCGGCTCCGACAAAGAAGAAGGAGCCGATGCAGGGAGGAGAAACACTTGAGGTGGTGAGGGTCTTTGGTCGTGCTGGGATGTCTAGCTGGTGGCGGCGTTGATGGAGAGCTTGGTCGCCGGAGTTGATATTGTGCAGGATGAAGAAGTTTGCAAGGGGAGGGAGAAAAACTAGAAGGAGAAGAGAGAGAGTCGTGGTGGTTGCTTGGTTGTTGGTGGGTAGCTTCCTACGACAGAGATGGTGGTTTATAGGTTGTTGGTGGCTTTAGTTGGTGGCTAGAGCAACAGAAAGAGGAAGAGAGAAAAAATTTCAAAAAACCAGGCAGAGGGGGGTTGGTTTTTGGTCAACTTTTGACCCGATTTTCTCCTCCCTCGGGCCATCAAATCCACCTCTATTTATAGACGGTGGAAAAGGGAAATTTTATCTACTCTAGATAAAATTTCAACCCTTGATTCTGTTAGAAAGGATCCTAACCATTGGTTCAAAGTAAACATGTTGCATGTCAAATCTACTGGAAAAGCTACCTAAATTGGCATGTTTAAGTCGAATTTTATACCGATGGGTTGTTATTCTGACTGAACTATTCACACCATGATGTAGAGGAACTGCAGATGATTATTTTTGTGCAAGTTTGGTTAAATTTGGTTGACGTTTAGTGCATTAAATGCACTTGTAAAGTAGGCTATCGAATAAGTTTTAAACCGAGTAAAAGAAGAAGACAATGAACAGTGACCAGACGACACGTCGTTTTGCACTGAAATAGGAATTTCTACTAAATTTTAATTAAGTTCTTTTTCTTTTAATTTTTTTCAATTGAACCCCTAATTGACTTTAAACTTTGGATTTAATGCAATTGAGCCCCTCCTAAACTTCAATTGAAACCCCAAAGTTACGTGCCTTTTTACAATATGATCCTTGGTCTTGTAATTTATCAATTTAACCCTAATTAACTATTAAACTTTTAATTTCTTCAATTTAACCCTTTGTTTTTCTCAATTAAGCCCCTCAAGTGTCACACCCCTTGCAGATTGGTTTATGGATGTGAATTTTATCAATTTAACTCTTATTTGACCCTCAAAATTGAATTTTTTTGCAATTTTATCCTTGATTATAATCAATTAACTTGGTAAAAATTAAATTTGATCTCTTAAAATTTTAATTTTCTCAATTAAGCCCAAATTAAGCTACCAAACTTAATTTTTTTATCAATTAAGCTCCAAATAAAATTAATTGACCCATTTAAAATATAATTAAGTCCTTACACTTAAGTAAATCCTTTAATTGGACCAAAATTAATTTTTAAACATAATTAAAATTTAATTTAGCCCATGATTAAATTAAATTGGCCTATTAAAAATTTAATTATGTATTTGGACTTAATTTTTCACTAGTTAAGCCCCAAATAAAATTAATTTGACCCATTTAAAGTATAATTAAGTCTTTGCACTTAATTAAATCCTTTAATTGGACCAAAATTAATTCTTAAATATAATTAAAATTTAATTTGGCCCATGATTAAATCAAATTAGCCTATTAAAAATTTAATTATGTCATTGGACTTAATTTTTATGCAAATTCGTCCAATAATCATTTAATTTAACCTTGAATTTGTATTTTTTATCTGTTTTTTAACATAATGGAGTACAATTAGGTCTTAAATTTCCTTCAAAAGTTGCAGCTTGATTTTCTGACATGCTTTCTCCACGTTGCTAGACATTATTTTATTTTTTAATTTTTATTTTTTTAAAAAAGTAAATTTTTAGGGAATAGCCCAGAATTGAGTTATGACAATTAATATAACTTTTTCATCTTGATATAATAAACTTAGCTCAACATAATAAAAAAATATAAAAAAAGGATAAAAGTTAACTAAGTTAAGGAAAGAAAATGAAAGGTATAAACAAGACATTAATAAAAACAAAACTTAAGCATTATAAAAATACAAAGAGAGAAAGCAAGAGCATGATTTTGATATGAAAATTAAGATGCCTAAACGTATAACAAATGCCTCATTTTATAGCCAAAATTGAAAACTATTCATTTGTTAACTAATTATTGAGCGGGTAACCATCTCTTGAGTTGGTGACAATCCTTATTTTCTTGTCTGAACAAAACGTCATTGATAACGTTATAATTTGAACCAACCTTATTATGAGAGTTCTAGAAAATTATCTCGGCTTTGCAGAAAAAAATTTAAGGTCATTTAAATTTTTAAAACTTAAGATATAGATTAAACACTGAAGAGTATCTGAGTTACAGGACAGATTCAGACTTCTACACTATTACTAAGATTTAGACTTCCATATAGCAGAATTGAGTCTTACTTTTCTATGAAAATTTTAGACTTACATCTTAGCTTTTCATCCATATAAAGAGACCTAAATTCAAGTTGTACAACTCTAATTATAATCCAATTACCGAATAGTGTTTCGGATTAGACTAAATCAGTATATCTTTTCTAAGTTTCACCCTTTTTTTATCATTTTAGTTTCAGTACTTCAACTTATCAATAAATCCTTTTATTTATATGATAAGCCTACATTTAGAGTGAACATTTACCATAAATTAAAAGTATCTTATGGTATCAAACTTGTTATTATAAAACATACTTTAGTTAAGGAGTTATCAATACTTTAAGTGCAAAATAATGATATAAAACCTTGATAAAAATGCACTTTTAAGTACTAATCACTCATATTTGTTTTTTAGGCACTTTCAAAGTACAAAAAAGCACCTAATTCAAACTTGTATCGTTATATGCAATCATTAGACATAAAAATCTATATTTTAATGGTCTGAATCAATGCCAACAACAACTTTCTCTCTTTACGTTGGAATCCAACATGAATCTATATCTTTTCCCACCAAAAAAAGATTGAAAATGAGGGAAGTAAAGTTTGGTGTCAAATTTAATTTTTTTTAAATTAAAGGTTCCACTTAACCTAAAAGAAAAAAATACAAGGGAGGTAAATCAAATTTTAAGATAAATTTCAAAGTTGCCATCTATTTCACATGTTTTTTTAACTCTAACCTCTATCTTTCAATTCAACTCTCCCTCTTGAGAAAAATATGTTATTGATTCTAATTTGGTTTTAGAAAAAAGCTAAATCATGCAAGATAAAAATTTAAGAACTGTTTTTTATTTTAAATACTACCCAGATTCATAATAATTTGTTAGATGGTGAACGGTAATCACACTATAATAAAAGGAATTTTTTGAATATTTGTTAATTTTATTTTTCTTGGAGGACAAATTATTAATATTATAGTTATAAAACTTGAATCGACTCCTGACTCTTGATCTGATTTAAGGTTTTAATTGCAGACTGGGTAAGTCAACTTATATTAACTTGGATCAAATCTAAAACAACATGATTTCAATATTTATCTTTAAAAGAAATTAAAACGATGTTGTTATTAAGAAATTAGTTTAAGAAAAAAGTTAAATAAAGTTTCATTTAAGTAATAATTAGATTAATTAAAAGTGTATCTGGTATTGTGATAGCTTTGTAGTTATAGTTTGAAAAAAAATTATTTTAATATAAGTAGTTATAATATCAAGAAAAAATTTAAATAGAGTTTCATCTCAGTAATAATTAGATTAATTTATCTTTAACACTAGTTTTTTGAGTAAAATATAATTTTAAAAAATAATATTTTTTTAATAAATATAGTCATAATCATGATACTATTCAAGTAAACGATACCACGTGAAATTCATCTGTAATTGTTCACGTGAACAGTGTCCAAGTAAATTTAATTTATTTGAGTACTATTCTCTTCTTGGAGTGAACAGTATAAGATGGCTAGGTGTTAGAAGCAACTCAGGAATGACATTTCAATAAAAAAAAATACATGAATCCTACACAAAAAACCAATAGTATTTTAATATTATCAAACATAATATTTACATTAAAAATACAATCTATCACGTAAACAAACACCTTGTAATATTTTAACTTTCATTTTATTCTAAATGAAACTTCATCTAGGCCAAATTCTTGACCAACAGGTCAACGAGTCAATCCATGAACACTTACTAATACATGAGTTTCATTGATCATCCCTCAAGCAACAAAGAGGTAACTGGGTTTTCAAGTAAAGCAGTACTCCTAATCAATCGCAATGGGACCAAACCAAATTATCTTACATGTATTTTTTCGTATTAACTTGAAAAAATAAATCAAAACCTTTCAGAAATTGCATTCAATATCACCGCATTGCTGATCCAACAAGAAGGTTAATAAAAATTTCTCATATTGTAATAGATTGTGCTCAACAGTCCAATCAATTGTGCTTGCAAACTGTAATAACATGCTTAGCAATTCCATGAGCAACTAATAACTAGTGCCAGGCTCTGTATATACTAGCTATACGATTGATGTCTTCTTCTTCTTCTCCTTCTTCCTTTTAATGAAATTTTCATTTACAGTAAAGATTAACAAGCCATCAAAGCTAATGTCTTACGTGGGAGACGGGAGCACAACCAGTACAAATCACAATGGATCCAGAATTTAGGTCTGCATGCACCAGTAAATTTTAGACAATCATCTCTGCTGTCGAAAGAAAAAGAAAAAGATAGGGTCCTTGTGTTTAGCTGATAGTGGCCTGCTAGTGAGCTCGAAAGGACGAAAATCTTTGGATCGGCTCCACTTCGCAGCGACGCTGCTTTTCTGGGGGGAGATCATAGATATGCACGAGAGCCACTACAATAGTTTGAAATATAAAGGCCCGCGCACCTGAAATCCTCTCTCTCGGCTATCCCTTAAAGTATAACGCCGGGGACAGACCGGAAAGCTTCTCGCATACGATTTCAGCTAAAGTAAAAGGCTAGATTTTGTTCCTGGATCATCTCTCTTTTTCTTGTCTTCGTCTTTGAACTTGGTAGTTAAAGTATATGATAAAACAAAACAAAAAAAAGTGTTAGTTAAAGCAAGATACCCTACAGACATAAATTATGGAATTCCTTTAACCAGGAACAGCAGATAATGCTTGCAGTTGAATATTGGTATGAACATTAGATAAGGGACATGCAAAGTCTTATCAATTGTAACCAAACGAAAAAAAACAAAATTGTCATAGATTAAACAATTCAAACATTTTGGGCACACTCACACGGCATTAATTAGTCACGATCCAACTGAATTTACTATGCTTATGAATGACATGCGTCTCCATATTTCTTTTATATTCCCGTATTTTTACAGTTTTGGTGTAAAGTTTTTTTTTAAATAATTTTTATTTAAAAATATATTAAAATATTTTTAAATCAATACATTAAAATTGCTGAAAACATTAAAAATACATCATTTTGATATTAAAAAAAACTCTTTAAAAAAAATATCTAAGAATATATATAACCTCACCCACTTCTGAACACACCAGTATAAAAGTTGCATCTTTATAAAAATGATTTGTAAGTTGGATTAAGACAAATTACATCAATTTGTTTAGAAAATATTAAAATCACAAGGTTCTTTGGCTTTTCTTGTATAATCATGTACATTAGACTTGAAAAGCTCTGAGAGAGAATTTCCTCCCATTATATATCATATAGACCATATTAATTCCTCCACTACTCTTTCTTTTTATCATCTTCTTTTGTTATCTTATTTTTTATCAAAATAAAAATTTCTCCTCTCATTTTGAAAACCTATAAAATTATAATTTCTCCTTTTATTTTAAAAACTTATAAAATTAAGCTGCAATAAAATATTTCTTTAAAAGAATTCAAGGGTTTAAATTGCAATAAACTTTTTAATAAATTATGAAATTATAAATATCACTAAAAAAACTACCAAAAATGTTCTTAACACATGGAGAGTTTTGGACACAAAAAGAATGATTGTAATATTTTTTAAATATAAAGAGTTTTTATCATAATTTTAAACTTGAAGATGTTCTATATGATATGATTGTGTGTTAAATGATCAACTTCTAATAATTTAAAGTTAATTATTATGAAAAGTTAGAAGAAGTGGTTGAACCGCAGTATTATAGTGAGCTTAATAAATTATTTTTATTCAAATGTTATTGTTATTATATCATTGACAGAGAAATCATAATAAATTCCTATAATGGTAGGGTCAAAATTAATACAAAAGCTAGACTTTGTAACATCAATAATATCTTACGTTATTTTTTTAATTTGCATAATTTTTTAGAAAATATATAACACTCGATTAAAGAAGAGATATAAGGACAATCATTTAACCCATTCGAAACTTGATCCAAATTTATGAGTGGAAGCAACATTATTCGGTAGACTTGATAGAAATTGAGTTGATGATATCTCAAACACTACAGCCAGGAATGTGTGGACGAGTCGTGGTATATCAACCAATGGTTCCTTGCAATTAAATTCGAGCTCTTAATCTCCAATTGTCCATGTGATTCTACAAAAATAACTTGAAGTTTAGACGACCTAGTTTAGCGATAAGATGACCCAACTTAGGTCTAGGACGGGCGAACTTAATTAAGCGATTATATAAGGAGCTATTGTCAAACCTTATTGGTATATTAGGTATATCTCAACATCCACCTGGTCTTAATAAAAATCTATCTCCTCCTCTCTTTTTAGCTTTTGTATACTAAATAAATTATATTCAATAATATTTTATAAATCAATAATAAAGATTTGGCATTTTTTAGTTTTATTCTTTTTTATTTTTATATGTTTTGTTTATTTTAATTTTTTTAAATATTAAATACAATATTGATGGAATTACAAATAAAATCTAAATCATAAACAAAATAAGTTCTTTAAAAGGTTCTAGATAATTGAAAAAAATTATTGAATTTTACCACTGACAATTATAAAAAGAATTATCAATGGACTAAGTCCTTTAAAAAATTTTAAAGAGTTTAAAAAAATAGTAGGACATACCACTTACCACTTACAATATATTAATCCCTAACAAGAAACTACGATTGGTAGTATTAACTCAATCACCAATAAAAATTAATAATTTATTTTTTCAGTAATGTGTCATATTTATTTATAAAATTATCAACGGAATGATGCCAATATTTTTTTTTGCATGTTTTTTGTGTTTATAAACCCATCAATAGTGATATTATTAATGGAATAATTAATAAAAAAAAATTCATTGATTATATATCTTTCAATGACCGGTCATTATTAGTAATTTTACTATTAAAATTTTTCATTATAGAATCAATGTTTGAATAGCGAAAAAGCAATCCATTAATACTATACAATATTGTGTGGTTGCAATTATTTGACTAAAAATCATTCAATTAATCTTATTTTATAGAAAACATGATTAGAAAAGGTATAATTACAATAGCTTATTTTTTTATCTTTGAAAAATGTATTCTTGCAGCATTAGAGAGGGAGAGAGAGACCAGGAATACTTAATTGGAAATTTCACATTAAATTAATCCCTCTACACAAGAAATTCTGCACCAAATAAAAAATTAAATCTCCAGATTAAAAATGTGCCAACAATTAAACTGCAAGAACAAATCTTATTGAAATCTCAAAAGTACGGAAACGAAAACTATGAGCAAATGTTGAATAATTCAAGATGCCAGCAAACTTAATAATTAGGTGAACAGCGACATCGGTCCTACACAAGCTGGAATCCAGCGAAGAGAAAAATTGATGGCTAAATATATTTGTGAGGAAATTAAAAAGAAAAAAATTTGCAAAAAACCTGTGCTCCCTCGGGCATGGAAGGGGACCCTCAGCTACATGAATAAAACAGAACCACTGGACTCCACACTGTCCGAACATCGAAAATTAACACAGATACAAAAACCCTAAAAGGCCAGTTAATAAATCGAAAGCATTCACTCACCAACTGCGAAAGCAAATACATTAAGAGATTCTAATACTCTGTCCTGATGTGGCACCTCACCAGGCAACGAGTGGGAAGAAAATACGCGCTTTCATGAAAAGGAGAGAAATTAATCATTGAGTTTCTTTTTCTTTATTATCTCATGCCCTGTAAGAATAGGATAAAACCTCAGCTACTTCGCTGTCGATATGAATAGTAGTATAGCACTGAAGAAGCTACCCTCTGTTCTTTTTAATTCTGTCTTATAGTTTTTTGTTTTTGATTAAAATTTCATCTATTCTTATTCATTAATTTTAAATATATTTTTATAATTTATTTAAACTTATTTATTATGATGTCGTGTAATTTTAAATAAATATCTAAATAACTAGTTAATGTTTAATTTTACAAGTGTTTATTTTTATTGTTATATCATTAAATAGATAAATAATTTAAAAAACAACAAACATGTTAAACTTAATACAGCAATCAATTATATAAATGATGAATTTGTCATATTAAGTTACAAAACCTAAATCAATTCAAGATATTTCTATAATAATATTAAAAAACATTATCTAGAAATTTATTTAAAAGCCAATATTGTTAATGACATAGATCATGGATCTTGTGAATTGAGTCATGATATCATGATCAATCTAATAAGTTGAAGATTTAATATTCAAAAAAGATATTAACTTGATAAAAAAATCAAATTATACTTTTGATATATCTTCTGAATTATTTTTAAATTTATTAAGTTGATTATATGATGTTAAAATAATTTTTATATAAATTAATTTTAAATTTATACTAAATAAAAAAATTAGATTATAAAATTTTAAAATGAACTTGCTGTATTGGAGTTTGGTAATAATGTAAAATAACATTTTATCCTAGTTTTTTTTTTAAATTTCAATTTCTTTTTTGTCCGATCTGTAGCTAAGTGGAGTTAGTAAACTAGTTTTCTCCTAAAGTATTTCATTGACAATTAAGATTATTTGAGACAATATAGAAGAAATAAAATAGATAAACAGAAGCAGAGAAATTCATAAGAGAAAAGGAATAAAGGAAAAAATACAAGTAAGATGAGAGCCAAGATTTTGATTAATTATTGCTGGAAAATATTTGTTATGAGAGTACATGTGTCAAGCCTTCATCCAATCCAATCCCAATCAAGTAATCCCAGATGCTATTATTTTGCCACACAAGAAAATCAATGTACTGATCACATGTTCCATAACTGTTAAGATCGATGGAGAACGATCGTGAGATTCCTTTATGATGTGTGACAAATTGAAGAACTGAACAAGTATGTGAAGGAGGAGGACATGCACTAACGCCTTCCTATGGAACATGCAACCTTAACAAGAAATCAAGAAAGAGCCATGAAAACATTATCAACTAAAAGCATATTGTTATCTGCCCCACATGCCATTGTACGGTGATTCAAGGGCGGCAGCAGCGGTTTTTTGGAGCTTCAAGTCCTTGTAGAACTTCTTGATAAATTCCTCGGCTGCCTTGTCCACTTGATTGTCTCCTTCATCTTTTAGTGGGAAAGGCGAGTCAGTTATTCTCAACTGCCTCACCATAGGACTCTTTCCAAATCCTGGCAGCGACAATGGTGATGCTTCAACGGCGCTGGCTACCTGAGGATTGTTTAACATTTCAAGCATCTTTTGCACAGCAGCAACAGTGGTGACATCGTTATACTTGTAAGACTTGGCAAAAAGGTTGAGTTGGTGCTTGCGTTTGTGGGTGTAGAAAGGGTTGAAATTAGCCGGGCTGTTGCTGCAGCTAAACTCGTATTCTCGCGGGGAAATGAAAGAAAGTGCGTCATTGGAGCGGCAACTGAAAGAAGAGTGGTGGTAGTTGTGGAACATGAGGTTGCATATGGCTTTTTCTGCTAGTTTATTACCTCGTTTTAGCATCAAATGGAGATCAACCATTATTCTGCTCTTTGATATGCTCTTTCTTACCATGTAGAATATAACTCGTACTATGTGCCATAATTTCTTGCCCACTTCCGGTGTGCTTGCTGGCTCCATCTCCATGTGAATGTAGAGAGTGACGAGTTTTTTCTTTATTTCCTTTTTTTTTTCTTTAGGCGGAATTTTTTTTTTCTTAAGAAGGGGGGCGAGAGAGAGAGAGGGAGGGAGGGAGGGAGGGAGGGATGGTTAGAGAGAAGAGTGAATTCTGGTTTGTCTATGAGGAAGGAATGAGAGGCATTTAAAGGGCTAGAAATTACTATTTAATTAAGGTTAAATCTACGCATGAAGCAAAATAGCATGCACGAGTCCACTCCACCACCATACAATAAAGCGAAATGTTGGGCAAAAAGCAATAAAATAGCCAATAAAAGTTGCCCTTTAAAGTTTAACCCATTTATATTGCGTTCCTAGTAGTTGGACAATTTTTATTTAAAAAAATATTATGTTTTTATATATTTAAATAATTTTAATTAGCTATTGTTAAAAATAATTAGTTAAAAAAATATTATTCTAATATATTTTTAAATAAAAATATTTTAAAAAAAATAATAATTATCATACTCATTCATATTTCTCAATGGGAGCGCTACAAAGACACGTGGCAAGAAAGAATAATACATGACAGGGGTCCATTATATTTGTCTCTTATAACACCCGGAAGTCTCCTTCGAGATTGCTAGAAGGCCCCTCCTAGAGAACCAAATTACACAAGCACGCCACAAGAGCTGATTGATGATCGGAGATACGTGGACCGGGCTCACCGGAGATCATTATAGCTGGGGTGATATTTCTCAACCATGGCTCCATTTTACAGTCCCTGTTCATTAATTAAATGGCCACCGGACCCTTAATAATATGTTCTCTCAGTCCAACGTTAGATGTTGTGTTTTTTTTTCATTTTTTTAAATCAAAATATAATGAGGTTAAAACGTTTTAAAACAAACATCCTTGATTACTTTTTTCTATATTTCTAATAATTAGTGCAAGAGGCATTAAAATATTATTCATGAGACTGAGAAAGTATAGGATATAATGGCAAATCCACAGCTACAACCACCACAAAACTACAGCCTAACCAGTATAGGCTCAAAATTATATGTGAAAGTTAGGGTTAGAGCTCACCAATATCCTTGGATTGGTCAAATTTGGTTGTTGACTTTGTTGCTGATTTGATTCATCTTAACTTAAATAATACCAGTAGTGCGAGAGTTAGGAGAATCAACATGGAAACTTTTGATTACGAGTGTGTAGAAAATCATAAATGGACGCAAGATTATAGATAGATTTCTTCAGCAAATCCACGCTTTCTCTCCATGAGTTGATGAAAACGTTTAACAAAAGGAGATTGTGTCCACTGTTGAACCACAGAGTTAATCATGATTAGTTCTAATTTGGAAATAATGAGTTTATCATCTTATAACGTATAAAGATCTAGATGACGATGTTTAGGGTTTAATTAAAAGAAATATGTAAAATTATTTGTATATGAATCAAGTAATTATGTTAATTAAGCCCGTTGTGCTAGTGGAAGATGTCATATCAATCAATATGAAGATTTTAAATATAAATAAATATTCTTTCAATTTTATTAATTAAAATAGTAGGGATTATTTTATTTTTAAAACTCTTATTTGGTAATTATTTTTGTTAGAAACTAAAAGAAGAGGAATTTGCACATTTTTTTATACGGATGGTCTACTTGAATCTAATGATGTATACTTTAATCTTGATACTGTCAACAGAAAAGATTAAAAAAAAAAAAAGGAAAAAACATAGAGCATCTACGGGGTCCTCCTGTGGAGTCAAATGAGCCCACAGGATGGAACTTGACCAGCAAGCGCAGCTCACTCGACCATTATGCGAGTGGGTGATAGGTCTGTGTTCCATGGAGACGAGCCAGCCTGACAAGGTTGACAGGAATGAAATAATATCACCTCCTCTGGACACGTGGCACTCAAGATGAGGTCCAAATGAATCTATTGCCGTATACCGCTGGTTGCGCCCTTGTGTAAACCCATCTTGGCCATTGATTGAGTGATTGAAAAGGACGATCAGGGGATCCTTCTTAACACAGTTCAACAAGTGATAATAATTGGTAAATTACGGAGTCCCTCAAGTCTTAGCTACTGCAGTCTCAGATCCTTTACCATATATAACTTTGGGCGTGCCAATCTATACAATTTCAATCGTCTCCACACATCATATCCCTCCATCCACTTCCATGGCTACATGTGATAACAAATAAACATCTAGTGGAGCTGAAATATAGCACCAAAAACCATAGGTGAATGGCGGAGTTGATAAAGTGAATGGAAATTAAAAGGGATGTTTCCTATGTAATTTTCAATTTGATTTTTTTATTTGTTAATATTAATAATCATGAATGGTAAAATGTAAATCTTATTTCGCAAGTTTTGTTAAGAGGATGTGCGAGGGCTTTTTGTCAAGAGTTTAATATGCCAACAAGTTTGAAGAGGTATCCAAGGAGTAAATTAATGTTCATGAACATTCAAAGGGTCTCTTAATTTATTATGTATTATTATGGAGACAAGTGAATGTTAATTATTATCTATTTAAAACCTTCTATTTAAGCTTCTAGATTTATTAGATTTATGATATAGCGATTCTGATAAAGAATTTATTATCACTACACACTAGGTTCAAATTTTTATATATATATTTGTTATTTTTATAGTGTTATATTTATTTATTGGACTTGTAAGGTATTCAACAATTTTAAATTTTGTTTATAATATATATAAATTGACCTGTATCTAGAGTTATCAAAACAAAAATGCAATTAATTAAAAGGAATATAAATATTTACTGTAAAGGCTAGACAATATAATAAATTAACCTTTTGAAGATTTAATGAAGATATATACAAACCTTGAAAGTAATTTTTTTTTTTCAATGTTAATCCCATAACCTAAATGTAGATTAAGAGAATTTCAGTTCATTGACTATATTTAAAGATTACCTTTATTATAAATGGAAGGAGGCCGACCTAAATCAATAAAAGACTACAAGATATTTAGCTCATGCATGTTACAATCAATGTAGGAAACTAGCATATGTCAAGTTAACATCCGAACCGGCGTGGAGTCTTCCTAATCAAGTTAAAAATTGCAAGAGACGGTTCCCATTCAAAAAAGAAAGAACTTTCATGAGAATAATTATGGGTAAATACATGAAATGGGAATATACTGAGATGATATGTAAGATTATTGGTTTTATTTTGTAAATACATAGCAAGATAGTCTTCTTAAAACTTATTTGCAAAAAATATATATACATATTGATATGAACAGCCATATCTCCTTAGCACGGGGAATATGAGCTTTTATAAGCAGAACACTAGCAAATAACGTTTTCCTACCAAAATTGTGCGGGCACTCATAAGTTCGTAACAATGTTCTAACACCATTAATACAGGAACGGACATGCCGAGTGCTAGTGCTTTGAAATTTGATGGTCTAGTGGTGCAAATGAACATGCATATATCCTTCTCCTTTCTCAACTTCTCCTGCAGCTCATTATTTATGACAATGATAGCGTAAGCCACCCTGTTGGTCGGGCCAATTGATGGGCCATTTAGCCTAAAAGCAAAGGAAAATTTGCATGCAAGTGCTGTCATGTAGGAGTCCTTGGCCGGAGGGATCCAGCGCCACCTGTCCAGATTAGGGTTGTTGTAATTGCTGTACCGTGATGGGTCGATTTGATTGACAAATACAAATTTGGCAGCTTATGATTTAACATGATGTAACATAGAAATCTCCAAGGTTCAAATCAATGAAAGTTTCAATAATTCTCCCAGTTTATGTAAATTAAGAGGAAAAAAATACAGAATAATTTTGGAAAATAAGTTTGGAGGGAGGTAACTTGATAAGCAGTTAATGGAGGCAGCCAACCTAAAAGAAAATTGTCGATCACCAATGTTGACTGAAACACAGAGGAAGTTGCCGCTCTTTCCTCGAGGTCCCTTTCACAGATAACATTTCACGTTATTATAATGTAGAATTAATAATTAATGCGATTCATCATTCGTTAATTTGCCCATAAAATAATAAACCAAGAGTTGCTTAATGAAGAAGAAATATAGACGGTAAGGAGACCGCAAAATGAAGAAGGTGAAGCAATATATTAACGGTCCAGCCTTTGCTTGGTCAAAATCTCTCTGCAAATCCTGTAGCTGTTCTTGTTGGTGTGCTGCTTTAGCTACCAGATGCACCAAAAGTAAGCAGAAAAGAAAACCATTTGCGCAGATATCAAGGTTGAATCTTAGATTTTGATTAGCCAGCCATTCGCTTTTTCATGCTTTATCTTTAAGTATTTTCAAGCTAAAATATTTTTAAAAAATAGTTATTATTATATTCTCAAATTCCTTTTAAATGAATTATATATATATTCGTCAATTTATTGATTAAGGGCATTGAATCACAGAATGAGAGTAAACTCTCGTCACTTTCAATATCCATCTTTTATTTCACTCAGAAGAATGCTTAATGGAGTAACTTCTATCAGTCAAGACAATAAACAAAGTGAAAAGAGAATTAAATAGCATATATTTGAATCCATTTTCTGCAAGAAAAGGGCGAGCTGGTGAGGCCCCATCAGCATCAATGAGCACTGTAAGTTAACTTCTTTTGATAAATCATACGGAGTGCTCGCTTTTTAGGTTTTGCTTTAACGAAGTTTGTCTCGTTCCAGCAAGGAACTATTTTTGTTGGGCCATGTTTAAACAGGCGGATGAGGGGATCCTAGCTAGGTGACAAGAGGTAACGGAGGACTGTATCACAGCCTCTGCAACATCCTATACTAATTGATAGTTAGTTTTTCAGATTTTTTTCTTCGTCTGATGGTATAAGAACAGTTTTTAATTACGTGAAAGGGTTGCCGGTTTAATTTTCTTCTTTTCGAGGAGTTAGAAGGAACATCTAGAACTTAATTTATGATTTGATGACAACTACTTCACAATCTAACTATATAATCAAAAAAAAAAAGTGAGCATCCCCGAGAATGAACATATTTTGTTTGTAATTTTCAATTACAACAGTGGTTGGAAAAACATAATTATGGAAGAAAAATATTCTATCACTAATCAATGATGATTTTTTTTAATAATAAAAAAATTATTTTATCAATGATTCCTTTAATGACATGACATGTCATAATCTAATCTTTTAGTGTACTTGTTAACAAAAATATTTCATCTTTAATTCTATCAAAACTTTTCACGGCAAATTTAAAAATGTTACGCAAACACAAATCTAGACTTTATCATTGTCTTGGTTTAGATTATTCTAAATATCTCATACACCAAGTAAGCAATCTTCAATTTTATATTTTAAATTGATTTATTAATATTTTTATAAAATATTAATAGTTTACTTGTATATTTAAATATTTTATAGTCTTTTAGTGGAAAATTTTATTGTATTAAAGTATGATTTGTATGTTAGGAATTATTTGAGATTTAAAAAAAATTGTTTATAATTTGATGAAATTAAATTTGATTTTATACTAATTAAAAAAAATTATGGGTTATTTAATGAGTATCACATGTTATCAATTTTATTGTTAGATTAGGAATTTTAAGAAAAAATATTTTTTATGGCAATGACAATAATTAAATGTATTGAATTAAATTTAATAAGTTTAAATTGAATAAATAATAGATAATTAGTTGGGTATTGATTAATTGTTGTTACTTGGATTTATTTAGCTCACACGTTTATGTAATATTTTTATACAAATAATAATTGATTTATTAGATTTTTAATTATTAAAGTTAAATTTTGAATTGATTGTTATATTTATTTTTATACATATTAATGAGTATATTTCTTTTTTCCTTTTAAGAGTAGTTTAAAGTATTATTAATTGTTTGGTCTATTATTATTATTATTATTTAAATTTATATTTTTTAATTTTATCATTCAATATTTATATCACCAATAATTATTTATTTTTTATATTTTTATTTTTATATAATTTTTTAACAATTAAATAATATTTTTACTTTTCCTTTTAATTAAGTTGACAGGGTCGTATTAAATCAATCTTTATATAGTTTAAAAATTATTTTTTATTAAAAATAATAGTATTAATATCTAAATAAATATTTATTTTATATTTAAAAAAATTATTTTGATCCAATCCACCACACAATACAAATCAAAAATCTAGTAAAGACTAAATAGAAAAATCTCCAATGAAAAATCTTTCAAGAACACTTAGTTTCCAAACCAAATCAACCACATGTATACCACCAACACCAATCAAGTTCGATATTTTTAACATTGATCGTGCCACTTGTCAGTCTATCAGTTTTTATTACACAATTCATAAACACAAGTTAATTACTTTCTTGAAATGTTTGTTTTGTGCATCAATATTAACTCAAATAAGTTATTAACACAGTAAAAATAAATGAGAAGGAAAGCATACAATCTATTAAGATCCCCAGCTTCTTCTTTCTTTCTTTTTTATTTTTTTTTATTTTTTAATAAAGAGCAGGCTGTATAAACGGAGCTTAAGAAATGAAATTGCAAGCATTTCAATTTTGTTGAGATTTTTTGAAAATAAGATGAGAATAGAAGGAACCACTAGTTCGTGTATCCTCCCACCTACCTGATGACTCTCCACGAGCCATTATTAAGACAGATACTTGAGGGCTAAATCATTGGTGGTCCGACAGAAGACATTTACTTGAAAGCTGTTGTTGTTCGTTTCATTTTCCTTGGGTTTATACTTCAGCATGCTTAACATGGCCACAGCCTCCTCCCTGTCGTCGAGCAACTTGTAATTGTATTTTAGGACCACTTTTCCGCTCTCCGCCCTGTGGTTATTTCATTTCAAATAAAAATTAGGTAAGTTTTGAATTTTATTATTATTTTTATATATTTTTAAATCATTTTAATATTCTAATATAAAAATACTATTTTAACTTACTTTTAAATTAAAAATATTTCAAAAAATAATGACGTCACAATCTTAAATACTCCTATCATTAATTTTAATTTCATGGTGGGCACTAACCCTTAAATGGCTTTTATAATATCCATCCGGCGTAAAGCTAGTTGCTCGAAATATCATCTATCCGGCACGGCACACAAAATGGAGCCAGTCTGTCTTATCTCAATGATTAGAAATCTAGCGGCCATAGATCAATGTATATATACCTTAGAGCTGAAGAAAGATAACCCTCTCATAGTTTTTTTTTCTCTTTTTATATATTCTGTAATTATTCCCTGAATTAACCACCATTTTAAGGATAATCTTGATTTGTATAATATCATTTTTCTTTTATATTTTTACCATTAAAAAAATTAATTAATAAAAAAATTTCAATAAAAGAATTTAGTTTAATTTTTATAAAAATATTTTCTTTTTATTTTGAGCAGAAAATATTTTTCAGAAGTTGTGAAAAAATTAAAAATATTATATTATTTACTAATTATAATAAATTTAATCATCAAATTTTTGATTGTTATATTTTTTAATTTTTTTCTTAATATCACCCCCTTATATTTTAATTTTAATTTTAATTTTATAATTGCTATTTGTTTTTTCTTATTATTTTTTAATTAAATTTTTTTATCTATTAAATTTGATCTTCGTTCTTTTGATTTATTTGAAATAATTTATGAAATTATTATTATTATTATTTTAATTTCATGATCTTTTACTTTTTTTATTTGTTAGATTTAATATTTATTATTTTAATTATTATTTATTTTATTTAATATAAATTATAAAATTAAAAAAATTAATTTTATTTACATTCAACTTTTTAATTTATAAAATTTATTTTTTATTATTTTAATAAACTTGAAAAAAATATTAATAAGTTATTTTTTAGTTTATTTTCTATAATATAACTAAATACTTGAAAGTATTTTTCAACTTATTTTTTTATAATATTATTAAATA
>SRLM01000663.1:403963-425776 GCA_015708895.1 Populus ilicifolia
TGTTAGATTTGAATTTTATTTTTATTATTTTTATTTATTCTTATCTAATATAATTTATAAAATTTAATTTTTTTAATTTTATTAACATTCAAATTTTTAATTTTAATCTGTAAGATTTGTTATTCATTATTTTAATAAACTTGAAAAATATTAATAAGTTATTTTTCAATTCATTTTCTACAGTATAACTAAATACTTAAAAAAATTTAATATATTTTTTATAACATTATCAAATATTATAAAATAATTTATTTTAAAAAATAATTATTTTTTATCAAACAAAGAATCCAGAAACATGCATGGACAAATGAAAAATATAGGGAACAGCGCGCGGCAATTTCCTAAAAGTAAGACAAAAATTCATACGAGCAAAAGGATACAAATTTATCTTTACGGAGCATAAACAAAACAAAGCACTCTCCTAGATATTTTAGACTAGTTTGTGAAATTATATATAAAAAAAATTAAAGGTAAAGATATTATAAATTATAAAAATGATCTAAAAAATTAATCACTATTTTTATTTTTAAATTTATATTTTGAAAGATAAGAGAAATAGTCCTTGGTTTCTAGGTGTGAAAAGAAAAAATCAGTGTAGATATTAATTATAGTCCCCAAAATAACCGATCTTCATCTTCGTGAGAACGACTTTTATTTGATAAATAGAGTTTCTTTAAATGTTTTTTTCATTTTCAAACTACCTTAGATCTAATATAAGGAAGAGATTTTTTTTAATTTATGAATATATCAAGGTGTCCTGACATGCCATTGGGTTATGATAGTGTCTATGGTGTGTTTTTAGGTATTTTGGATAAAAAAACGAGTTGAAGATTGAATTTTTAGATATAAACCCAGTAATTTTTATTTTTTTTTATCACCACAATGTTTTTTTTAATTTGCTTATTTTACATGTTAATACCCCTTATTCTAATTTTTTTTATTAAGCCTTTTTAAATTAGTGGTTGGTTTTTAATTATTTTGTATGTATTCAAATTTTAAAAAGATTATTCTAATTCATCTATATTGTTTTTTATGTTTTATATAAATAAAATTTATTTTTAAAAATTAAAAATATTTATTTAAGATAATATTTCTAGCATATGCAACCTCATATATAAAATTTTGTTTCTCCTTATTTTATCTGATCAATTTTATGTATTTCTATTATTATTTAATTAAACAAAAAAGTAATTTTAATAAACAAAATCATGTTAACACAATAAAATATATATACAAAATCATGGAAACACAATAGAATATATATACCGAGATTAAATATCTTAATTTATATATCTTATAATTTTTTCAATTTCAACTAATATTTTTTTTTAATTTATTCATGTAAATGGTGTTATTGATTTATTTAGTTAAACATATGCATGTCATTTTGTTTTTAAAAAAATCCACCCATATGCAAAACAGGGGTTAAATAGCTAATGCAATAAAAAAACACGTGGAAACCATTGCAAAATCCAACATCAAGACCAACGATGCTCCATCACAAAATGCAGCTCTATTAATATTACAGGAACGCATGCCCCACGAATGCTGACATAAAAGCCAACCAAACAAGCGAGAACAGACACAAAGCAACAGGCTGCAAGGCAAGGCAGACCAGGTACGGACCCATGGTTGTTGAATCCTCAGCAACGTGAATTTCCGATTTCAAAATACGATTTGAAATTCAAGTTTCAGTTTTCTTTTTAATTCTCACAAATGAAGGCTAGAAATGAAGATCAAATCCATTGTTAAGATTTATACTATTTACTGGTGAATAATTGAGTGTAGTTCGATCTGTACCGGATACAACTTCAAGTTAATTCCAAGAACATGGTTGCAGAAATGAGTGGAGCCAATAAAAGGGGTGGAATGTAAAGGATTTGGATTTTTTTATCAGCTCAAGTTTGCAAGGGATGGCAAAGAGGATCACAAGTTCAGCAAATATTGACAAGAAAGAGGACAAAAATTTTATTTCTTAAATAAAATACTTCACCATTTGAACTTCTTTCTGCTTGTAACCACATTTCTCGTAAAATGCTTTGTTCTCAAGACTGCAATCAAGAATCACCTTATAGCACCCCATGGAATGAGCATGATCTGTAAGAAAATCAATAATTTTCTTTCCTAATTGCATCCCTCGGGCGGCAGAATCAACCACAACATCTTCGATATGTCCAACTTTACCACAATTCCTCAAGAACTTCTTTTCAATAAAAACACTCCCAGTTGCAATAATCTTCCCAGAACGATCATCTTCGATCACACAAATAAGATGGTCATCACCATATGAGTTGATCTCTTGAAAACGCTCTTCAAACTCCTTATCCGAAACAGAGTCACAAATGGTTAATTGTTGCAATAGCTCTATGAAACCTTTGCTTTTATCTAATATCTCTAGTTTCCGGACTCCAAACTTGTGCTCAGCATCCATTGAGCTGTGGTGCATCTCTAATTCAATGATGAAAACATGAGACCAGCTGAAACTAAAGAGCATGAGAAAATCAAAACTCCCAGATTATACAGACTAGTTAGAGATGAGAAAGAAACAAAGTCCTGTTTCTTTATTTAGACCCTATCTTTTAAGTTTCTAAATTCCAAAAATTTATAGGAAACTTAGTATCCTCTTTCATATGACTAGAGTATCATGACTTTCTAATCAAATGCATAGCATAATCTAGCGCCCCGAACTACTGCACTAAGAAAAAATGTCATAACTACAACATTTAGCTTATAATTGCTTGTTTACGGAAGTTCAAGTTCATAAGATCTAGGCAGGCGATCATCATCCTTGAAGCTCAAGTGAAAGTCATCACAATAACAACATTGGAGAAATTCATAGCTTTGAGAAAAAAAAAAAAAACTCAGATTAGAATGATGCTATTTGATTATTTATACTTTGGAGGATGATTTTTTTCACAAACAAGATAATAACATCACAAAAAAAAAACCCAAGACAGCTATTATGGCATTTTACTTCTCCGCGAGTGGAATGCAACATCAATTCAACTGTCCTAAAAGTTACACTTTCTGACAAGTGCTTCCACAAATCAGTCTTTCAATTAGTTTCCCTTATTGTTTAAGCACTGCATATAAAAACTATTTCTTTTTAGCCCTAATTCTTATAGAAGAAAGAACATCAAGTTTTTTACTGTCATTACCTTGAATTCCCAAAAAGAAACCCTACTTGTTACTTCCAGTCAACGGCTAATAAACAAGCAATGATGACCTAAGATTCTGGTTCCCTGGTAAGTGGTAGGGATCTACGTAATGCAATTCCATTCTACTTTTTTGGGTTAAATTCGTGTTGAACGAAATCTTCAATCTCTGAATTACACTTACATTATTAAACAAATTTGATACCACCAAGACTCTTTCTTTCTTAAAAAAAGACCAACCTACTCACCCACGAGATTAAACATGATGAAAGCTAAATATACCAGAAAAGAAAAGGAGATCAGAGAAATAACAAAAAAAGACGAAAAAATCAAAGGATTTGTTGAAGATGGGCTTACAGTGGAAGCTTGTGCTAGCGCAGTCAAGGTGTTTGGTGCAAATGGTTGTGAGAGAGTTGCAAACTTGCAGCTATAGTAAAAAGTTTACTGTATTTAACGTGTAGGCTGGGATGGGCTGGGCGGGTCTGGTATGGGCTGGTCTGGGAGGATCAGGATTCCTTGATTTCAAAGTCAGGCCTGCTTATCCCAACCTTTTTTTTTTCATTATTAAATACTTTTATATATTGGGTTGTTAATTATTATTTTTTTCATTATTTTCTATATGATTGTGAACAGTAAAGTATTATTTTAATAAAAATAATTTCTTGTAGCTTTATAAAATAAAAAATTAATTTTTAATTCAAAAAAAAATATTTAAGTGATTATAAACTTTGATGTAAATTTTAGGGTACTATAACATGGCAAGCAAGCATAGACTTATTTTATATTTAATGGATTCTAATTTTTTTTTATTAATTTAGATATTCAAACTAATTTGTATATATTTTAATTAATTTCATATATCCTGAAGAAGTTAATAATTATATAAATCTCTAATAGCTAAAAGATTTATAAAACTTTAATTAATAATTTTTGAAAAAGTAAATTCAGACTAATTAAATTATATATTTAAGAACTAATTTTGATTTTAGAAGTGAATCACCAAAAGTAAGAGATTAAAACAGTTATAATGTTCATAAAAGGATGGATTTAACATTGCTCTACATGTGTCAAAAGGGATTTTTAGGTATTCCCGGTTTGAGGTGAGCAGCAAGAAAAATATACATGACATCATCGCAATTTAATGTCGTTTTTTCCAAATTACTGACTAGTTTGACTGACTTTGTTTTTGCCTTCAAAAGCACGTTTTTGCTTTGAATTGTTTTTTTATAATTTTAAATTATTCTAATATACTAATGTTAAAAATAAATTTTATAAAAAATAAATAAATAATATTATTTTAATACATTTTAAAGTTAAAATAAAAAAACTTTAAAAAACTTCAAATATTCTCTTGTTTGGGAATATGCTGCATTTTTTAAAAATTAAAAAATTTAATTTAATTTTTTTTAATTTATTGATATCAAAAATATTTTTTTTAAAATAAAATAAAATATATTATTTTAATACATTTAAGTCAAAAACATTTATTTATTTCAGCAACCCTACTCCGATGAGCAGATCCACCTGGCATCTGTAAGGCTGCAATCGGGGCATTATTACATAAACATTCCTCATCGTATCAGAATAATATCTTCCCCCTTCAACCTTTCCACCGTGCACGCATGCTCTCAGTACCCAGTAATTTGGCATGGGGTTTTCGAGACAATCGGAAGCGTATAATAATCAGGGGTGATGCCAGCATGGGACATGGATCCATAGATTTGTAGTGCTTTGTTAGGAGTATATAGTCTAGTATAACATCTTAATGATGTTGTTCCAAAGGAATGGGACACTGGCATAACTTTGGTTCAAGTCTCGTATGCCCTGCAGTTTGATAATTGGGTTGCTATGGTTTTATCCGGGTCTTGGCTTGAATGTTGTGCTGGTGGTGGCTTTGTTGGGAGCTGAGAGTCCAAATGTGTGGTACTTGGAGCAAGACTGTAATGGAGGAGTTTGCATGTTTGAGGTTTCCGAAGCCCGAGTAGGCGACGGTACTGGAACAAGTTGATGCACATGTCGAGGGACCAAAAAGATGCTCTGTTTTTCTTATATCTACAAAACTCCAGTTCAACAAAGACATTTTGGACTGATTGTGAGAGGTATATAACAAAGAGTTATGGGGACAACCAAAATTTCATTTCAATTTGAACAGTCCAATTACAATGACTAACAAGAGCTTCAACCGAGCTCCAACACAATTGTGTGGGTTGGAAAGATCTGTATAGGCTGCTTCACGTCAAACCATAAGGTTCACCAAACAGTGTTCTACTCAAGAGTTATTCAGGCATTCTATCTGAACCTGATTTCTATAACCTAACAGGCAAAGACAGCATTACTGTTGGGAATATGCAAGATCATCTGCTACTATGGGAGGAACAAATCTGCAACCTTGAAGAGTCTGCTCAAATATATGACCAACTTTGAGCAACTTAGCCTGCATTTACAGCAACACACACAAGCAATCAATAACGTTCTTGCTTGCTCAACATTTGAAATAAAACCAACCATTCACGACAAAAGATAGCAAAGGTTTGATATAGTTCTCCTTAAACAAGCATTTGCCATTTCTCTACGTGCTTCATAGCAAAATGCCACAACCATCTCACACATTCATCAAGCTAAACTAGTCTATAATCATATGTTTACTTCTGGTGAGTGATGACTAGAGTCGTAAGGGTTACAGAAAAAAGGCCTGACCAGTGCACAACATGAACAAATGGTGTTTCAAGCATGCTTCAAGGAAAGGATTAGTGAAAGCAAAGCACAAATGATTGAATAATAGCACTAACATGAACCAATCAGGAAGAGCAATTTCAGTCTGACCTAACAGATACCCAACCCAATCCACGTGGAAAAAACCCAGATTTCACCTAACTGGAGGGGCACAGGACAGAGCAGGTTTTTGCAGCCCTGCTCCGCATCTAAATAATATTTATTTTGTATATATTGTTAATTTATTAGTTTGTTGCTTAACTTTTTACATTATAACTATATCTAAAAACCAAGGAGAATGAAGGTCTCAAAGCATGCTTGACAACATGGCATGAAAACTAAATTAACGTGAAAAAAACACCACCATAATCATAAAAGGAGAGACTACAAGTTCTCTTATATTTCATCTAACCATGAATAACATGATATATTGTCTATCTTTCATTGTTTTTTCCAACAATAAATTACTTAGTCTTCTTCAAATCAACTATTTACAACCCAAATCCAACATGGATTACATTGAAACCTGACCAGAATCAGACCTGCTTTAGTGCTAGGGATGTGCAGGCAAAAACCTGGCTCAACTGAAGCTGGTCCTACTTCCAAAACCAAACCTAAGAAAAAATACAGGTGTAAATATCCCAAATTTGGTCCTTGCCTAGAGCTAATACCTCCTTGGAACCCGTTCCCCCCTAATTGCTCCTTATTCTTATATCTTCCTATACTACATAACCATCCATTTCTCTTAGTTAAGTTTTTCAAAGGAAAAAAAGGTGAACATCGTATCTCTAAGCCATAATAGAATTTGTAAAAATTACAAGTTTTCAATACAATACCTCATCAAATGCTGCACCAATCATTTGAAGACCAACAGGAAGTCCTACAGGCCCCCCTTCAACAAATCCACATGGCAAAACCAATGCAGGTAGCCCAGCCAAGTTAACATTGACCTGCAAGCGAGGATATAGTTGCTTAATGTGAGAAACAAACATAAGAGTAATCTTGGCTGCAGGAAATAAATGGAATGGCTGTAAAGAACCAATGAAAGAAAAAATTCTGGAGCAAGAAAAAAAAAAAGATGAAATCAGAAGGCAGGATATGTCACAACAATTCTAAGGATTCAAACTATTTTAACCAAAATAAACCACAACTCAAATTTTCAGAAATCTATGAAGCACAGTTTCTTGGAAAAGTAATGAATCTGTGTTGGATGATGAGGATTTCAACTTTTGTCTTGTAACAGCACTATTAGTCTGTTTTTTACCTGCTTTTGTGTTTACATGGTAAAACAGATGGTAGAGAAACATAAGACTTGCCGTATAAACAGTGTCCAACATCTTTTTACTTCACTGCAGTTTAGTTCTCAAAACAATAATATCACTCTCATAGTGAAGATGCATTTCTGGCGAACAAACAAGAGAAAATTAGCTAAACCAACTTGTAGAAATTTTTCCAGCATCTGCATGGTTCGCTTATAGCAAAGCAAACAAGAACAAATCGATGAAATATTGGTCCAAGCCATTCTACAAGTCCATCACGGTCCTCTACCCTTTGAAGTAAAAACATGATTGGTGAACATTCTGTAGCCACATGAAATTATTCCAATAATAATTACTTTAGGGGCTGAATTTCAACTAATACAATATTTATACCATATTTGCAATTCTGGAATTATATACTAAAAAAGGTCCAATTTGTAACTATAGAGTATGGATAATTGGAGAAACCATGCGATTTGAGGCGCCATATTCAACGAAGGACTGAAATGCTATATGAAAAGGAGCCAATGGTTCGGGAGGATAAGGCAGGATCTATGACTACTACTTGGAACTGTGAGAAGTAAAGTGAAACGTGGCATGATAGGTTTGAAATAGGGCTCCTTAAGGCCAATCAAAGCTGGCCCTAACCATTTCTGGTGAAATTTGTGAGTGTAACCATGTGACACCTTGGACATGTGGCACCTGCATAGCCATTGGCGTATTTGACACCTGATAACAACCATGCTGTCACACCTCTTGCCTATAAATATCCCTTGTTTATGTCATTTGAGGGATTGCTGAACATTTTTGGGCTTCATAGCTTCTCTCTCTAAGTTCTCTCTCTAAGTACATCTCTGGTAATTGCTTCGAGAGCACTCTTTTGTTCTCTCTCTCTCTAAGTTCCACACTGTCTCTCTCTAGATTGTTTATTATATATAGCTAAACATTTTCTTTAAAAGAATATCCAGATCAAGAACATCTCTGGTAATTGCTTCGAAAGCACTCTTTTCCTAACTACTGAAACTATCCTTGGAGCACTGATAATCACCTCCCATAAACTCACTTATGCTGGGATTGCATGTTCCTCCAAAGGCCCCTCTCAATTGCATTTCCTACTTACGGTGTTATTTATATACAAAACATCCTTGCTATCCATTCATCTGCTAAGGAGCTGCTTCACAGTTTCCAACCCGTGTTCACTTCAAAAGCAATACCCAAATTCCACATATAAAGATCCAACACCATATATCTTCTGATGCCATTTTAGTGCACTTAAAGGTAAAGTACCGACCCAAATCTATTTAATCTTTATCATTCTCTCAAACAACAAAAGTATACCAATTGTTAACTCTAGAACTGCAGCCTGCACAAACCATGCCTTTTAATTTTTAACCTAAGGCACTATCTCCCTCCATCTCTCCCTCTCTCTCCCACCATTTCAAAACAGGAAAGAGGGACAGGGAATGAAATGAATGGGCAAGTTAAACATAAAGCAGCAGAGAAATTCTCACAGTCATAATGTCGCCTGCATACATTGCCAAAGGATCATTTTTCTTTTCGCCTGTAAATATTGAGAGCAATTATGTCATTACCTATTAAATTGAACCATTATCAAAGCAAAGGTATGAATAACATGTCCGCCAAAGCCAAAAAGTTGTGGGCACCATACCAATTTTATACGCAGCAGACGGCGCCACAGGAGAAATTAGGATGTCATTATCATCTAATGCATCCTTGAAGCTTTTCCGAATTAAGGTCCTCACCTAAAACACTATTATAATCATGAATTTCTTCTTGAAGACCTAAAGTTCTTAAAATAACTGGGTTTAATAGGAATTTTTTATGTCAGAATTCAGATTCTCTAAAAATCATGAAACTGTAACCAAGAATTTAAGTATCCATCTTCAAACAGTAAAGTTTAGATACTCTAATTAAAGGAAATATTTACCTGTTGGGCACGCTTGTAGTATGCATCATAATAACCAGCTGAGAGCGCATATGTTCCCATCAAGATTCTCATTTGGACCTGAAAATATGCAATAAATACTACTTCAAGGGTCTTGTCTGTGCGTGGCTAATCTGTACTTTCAGTTGAAGTGATAAAAGCCATAAGCAGTCTATTATAATGGGAGCTGGTGATAATACCTTGCAACATCTCAAATAATATTTGACTATACCATTTTATTTTCCAAAGAAAAAGGAACAGAACAACTTCTTTACAATGACTGCCAGGATGATACATACCTCAGGACCAAATCCTTTTGCTCGGGAATCATTATAAAGAGCATTTAACTCTTCAGCAAAAACTTGGTTCCCATACCTACATGCCAGTGTAGAAGAATGATTGCTTGTCTATATATCTAGACAATATAGATATGCAAGAAGAGGCAAAAACTGGACACCAACAAAGACAATTTTTTCTTTTTAATTTTTTTTTATGGGGTGCTTAATATTATAAGCAGCTATAAAACAGCACCTCAGTGCAAAAGTTTGAAATAAACCAAGATAACTTGTTTGTAGCCCAACTGTGATCTTATTTTATACTACATTGTACAGGCAGAGAAATGGAATATGACTCAAACATATGAAACAAACTTCACAATGCGAAATCTGTAAACACTCATAGCTCTATATGCCTTAACTTAATTTAAAATGTTTACCATGTCATCTTCTGTCTAAACTGGAAGTGCTGAATTACATAGAACCATACAACATATATAGTTCCGTTGAAAGCACTAAAATATCAAATGAGAACTAACTGTCAGAGAATTACCTGACACCATCATAACGTGATAAGTTGGAAGATGATTCTGATGAAGCAAGAATATAATAGGCTGGCAAACCAAGGGAGAAAGATGGCAATGAGACCTGTAAATCAATTCGCCAAATAGGAAACAAAAAGTATCAGCCAAATCTGTTAACCAAAAAACACATGTCTGCTGAGTAAAGGTTATAAGTCAGACCTCCGTCACAGTACATCCTAGTTCTTCAAGATGTGAAGCGGCAACACTAATTGCAGATTTTACTCCATTGTCCACACCATCTTCAAGAGTTTCACGGATAAGACCAACCTTCAACCCCTTCAATAGTTTAGATTCCACAAGATTTATAGAAGTGAATTGTGATGAAAAATCAGGAACCTCCTGAAAAGTGAAACTATTATGGTAAGGAACAGTCTTTTTCTTTTTTGAAACAAAGAATAAAGAAGAATACAAGAAGAAGAATAAAACATCCTCCAAAAAGAGAATACAAGAAAGAAAATAAAACTAAACAGGCCTTTGAAACCCTACAGATTGATAAACCAGAAAATATAGGAAATCAATCCAAAATGCTTAATTGGAGTTGGGTCCCTCCTAATTGTTCAAGACTTCTGTTGCTGCTCTAGCTGGACTGTATGGGTTTCAGAAATATGATGTTTTTCTAAATTCAATTGCTTCAGGATAGCTACTAACATTAACTATTTTTTATTTTTTTTAGATGGGTTATTAGCATTCCAGGAGAATAGAAGAGCTTATTTTACATTAAATCAGACCATAGAGGAAGATACGAAAAAGATCACCTCGCAGCATCCACACCACCCCCTCTTTGATTGGTGGAGTGTGACTATTCTGACCACAAAATCAAACTATTTTATCGTAGATCCAAACTGAAAGATATGCATATTCAAATTCAACGAAAAAGCTCTGAGCAGAAACACAAGAACACCATGGCCATTGCAATCCAGGAGAACTCAATTTCATGTTGGTTCTTTTAGCAACAAGTACAGAATGCATGTTGCATTTGTCAACATGCTTGCTTATACGAGTGATGGTGACACTTTCAGCTACAGGTAACCACATTAACTCTTACAGTCCCGTCAATGACCAGAAAAGTCCACGTTTCCCTTAATGCATGAAAATTTCAGTTGCTTCCTCTTAAGCAAGCATCAGAATCTGAAGTTTTGTCAGCTAGTAAATTTACGAGACAAACTCACAGTTTCTCAAAGAAAGAAATCAAAGAGAATTGATTGCCCTAGTGGAGAAAATAGAAGAATTCTTACTCGGTTACTACTAGTGGCATCAAATCTATCATGACCAGAAATTACGTGAAGGAGGATGCCAGTATCAGCAACTGAAGTACCAAAGCATCCGATAACATCAAGTGATGATGCATACGCCATGAGCCCAAATCTGGAGACACGTCCATATGTTGGCTTCAATCCAACAACGCCACAAAATGATGCTGGTTGCCTTACACTTCCACCAGTATCACTACCAAGTGAAACCATACATTGCCGAGCAGAAACAGCTGCAGCCGATCCGCCTGACGATCCACCAGGCACCCGAGACAAGTCCCATGGATTAGCAGTCACCTGTTAGAAAATGAACAGCAGAAACTGCCAATGCCTGTCAAGTGTTTGTTTGTTTGTTTGATTGTTCCCATGAGTCAAAAATTAAGAACAAAGAAGAAGACCTGGAAAGAAGAAGCTTCAGTGGTACTTCCCATGCCAAACTCATCCAAATTAGTCTTTCCAATCAAAATCCCATCTTTCTCCTTCACTCTCCTAACAGCTGTTGCGTCGAACGGAGCCTTGTAGTTCTCCAGGATGCGGGAGCCACCTGTTGAAGGCATGTCAGCAGTACAGATATTGTCCTTGACCCCGACAAGGACCCCAGCAAGGGGGCCGACATCCTCTCCTTTTTCAATCTTGCGGTCGATTAGCTGGGCATCTCTTAAAAGGGTGTCGGAGATGTGGAGGAAGGAGTGGAGGTGGGGCTCGGTGAGGGAGAGGCGGGAAATGTAGGACTCAGCTAGTTGGGTGGCAGTCGTTTGGCGAGAGAGGAGGGCGCGGCGGAGGGTGAGGATCTGAGATGAAGGCGGGGAGGATTGGTCCTGTGAAGCTGAAGCAGACGCAACGGTGAAGAAAGAGCGAAGGGGTTTAAGGTGAAGAGGGATTCGAGAGAGGGAGCGAGGGGGCTGCTGCAGTGTGGATAGCATTTCTTTCTTTGATTTCCTGTGAGGAAGAATGATCGGGTCCACTCTAACCTAATGTATGGACGAAAATCATAAAATGGTAGGAAATCAGCCTTGTAGCTTCTGTTTTGTGGCATGAGATGAGATGAGCTGAGACGAAAAGGCTTATCCAGCTTCGAAATAGCGTGTGACGAGAGAAAGGATCATGGACATAGCCTCAACCACCTTATTTTTTCTTTTAATGTATTTGAGAACTCTCTTCTCGTGTTTTCGAGACCAGTTTACATACATTTTAATCCTAAAATTAATGAACATATAAACCTAGCAACCAAGTTGATGTTGATATGATGCCCATTGAAATCATAGTTGTGGACATTACCAAAAAGAAGAGAGTTCAAATGACAGGAGAGGGGCCAAGAGAATAAATTTCATAAAAAAAAAAAAAACAAATGAATAATACAACCATTTCATCTTGACATATGATTATACAACTATTGGTACAAGAATGGCAGTTTCTAGGGCCTTTGTCACCTCAAGTCTTCTGTCAGCATGTCAATCACCTTCAAAACTGAGGTCACTTCTGCAAAAGCTGCCACCTAAAAGAGCTGCCACATGCCAAATAAACGCCCGGGATCAAGTTCTTGTATTCGTTATTCATCGAAAGCACGAGCAGGCCATCCTCCTTGGGGCCAGCAGCTCTAAGCTGCACAATTTGCGTTGTGTTCCCTTCTGCCTATGTGTCTCCAATGTTAAAAGACCTACAAGCTGTCTTCTAATTCATCTGGTACATGCAGCTTCTCAATGGCAGCCTGTCAAATATTAAGAAATAAGATGTCAACAGAATGTAACTCCACCCTAACGAAGAAAAAACAAAGGAGGTAAAGTCCATAAATTCAGTTGAAGATTCAAGTTGTGGTTTTGACTGAGACCATGAAAAAAAGCTAGATTTCACCGTTCAAGTGAATTAGGCATTCAGTCCAGTTAAAATCAATCTGTGGAGAGAAAAAAAAGGCGTTTCCTCGCTGAAGTTCATGCTCTGACCAATGCTATGAATTGTTGAGTATACAAGGTAAATTTCATAATCCATTTTTCTCAGAAAATAAATTTGCTTTCACATTTAATTCCCAATGTTAGAAAGCAAGAGATTGTGAAATGAACCAATCACCTTTATTGTAGCCACGTCGGTTGCTGATGGTTTCAAATCCAAAGCAAGACCAAAGTGAAGCATTGCCTTGTCATGGATGTTACGCCTCTTATAAATTCTACCCATCAAAGCATAAACACTGCTTTCACGAGGAGCATACTGTTTCAGCTCCTCTAGGACTTCTAAAGCCTCTTCAAAGCGTTCCAAGCTCACGAGTATATTAGCCTTTTGATACATGGGAAGAGGGTTCTTCTTATCAGCTAAAATTGCCCTCTCCATCATCTCCAGAGCTTCCTCATTTCTCTTTTTAAAAACAAAAAGGTGGGGAATGAGAAAAAAGCCGTAGGACATTATCAATTTTGGAATCTAAAATTTAACAATCAATGTGGATATGGTGCAACCTTTAAGGCATGTAAAGCAGTCCCAAGATAAGACATTATCACCGAAGAACATGGATTTATTTGGAAAGCCATTCGGAAGTGATGCTCAGAAAACTCGTTTTTCTCTTGCCGAAGATAGACCATCCCAAGCCCATGCCAGGAATTGTAATGTCTAGCATCTATCCTTAGGGCACTCTGGTAACTCTTAATTCCATTCTCAAAATCCTCCAAGGCAACATATCTGCAGGTAACAAAGTAATTGCAAGAAAATTACATGAAACCTGAATCCAAAATTTAATATGGAACTCTATCATTTGAAAATACAAATATGTCAGTTATCATAAGAAAAGAAAAGGAACCAAAAAAAAAGGAACCAAGGGACCTACTCATGACCGCACAAGGTGTGTGCATATGCAAATCTTGAATCAAGCTGTACAGCTCGCTGAAAATTTTTCAAGGCAGTTTCATGGTCTTTCTGCAGACTATAGCAATTTCCAATAGCACACCTGCATGCCCATTTAACCTGAATGAGTGACAAATGAGGATGATGATGATGATATGAACAGGTAATGATGAATACAGCTGCAGAAAAGTAAATTAAGCACGCTTGATGTTTTAACAAACTGAAATCACCCAGCCTTGTGCTATGCCCAAACTTGTTTCAAGCACATTCAAACAAGGATCATAATGTCTCTATAACAGACAACACCACCTGTCAACCATCCTAAAAACAACCACTGAAATAAGCAGATCACCTAGTCAGGCAAAGATGGCATGAAATTGTGAATGAATACAAAAGGACCCTTCCCTCATAAATATCCACAGAGCTACAAAAAAGGTATCCAGATTTCAAGATATCAGCTTCATTATGGTACAATTTTAGTAATGATTCAACAAAGCATTCCTGCATCTGAGGGTATATGCTTTACTCTTCGAGGCCCACAAGGACGAGAGAAAAACAAAGTCCAAAAAATAATGAGCGGCGTAGACAACTTTACCGCTGCTTTCGTGAAGAAAAATATGTATAACAGCTCAAAGGAGAAATTTAAGGTGATAGCCACCATATAACACGTGAAAACTAGATTGTGAACAGGTAAAAGAAAAACAAAAGGCAATGAAAGCACTATATGTTAAAAGGTATAATAGCACTACCAAGATTGAGGAGCTAAACGATCAGTTGATATCAGTTCTTGAGCCAGGTAACTTAACTTCATGTCTTCCTTCAAATGCTGCAACAAATGCAAGAACAAAACTTCATCTAATGTAAGAAATAGATATACCAGAAATGCATGAGTGCAAGCATCGAGCATTACAATTGGAATATAATGACTAGTTTCTAGGAATAAAACCCTATATTATCCTGATTTCCAGCGGCAGAGACCAGAAGTCAAGTATCCTTTTACATTTTAGGAATACGGACTATAAACTAAGCAGAAAGAAGCATGGAATGTGTTACCAGAACCTCCTGTATAGATAGACTCACATAAAGAACCGTAGAATATACATCCAATCCTTCTAAACTGTAAGGTGATGCTCGCCGGGCAAGACTGAATGCTCTATCAGCTTCCAAATAATCCACTAATTCAACGTATGCTTTTCCAACCTGCATTCAAAATACAAGCATGTCCAATAATGCATAGCATGCAGATGGTATAATATCAAAGCAAACAGTCATTTTGAGAGAAGCACAGATGAGAATGCAAAAAACAAAAAGAAGCATGGGATCCAGAATGGATACATTCCAGTTCTAAACAAACCAAAACTAATGGGAGGGAAAAATAAAGCGGAATCTCTTTAAATAAGCAAAGTTAATAAAATTGACTGCTTCTAACCTTAAGCCAGTATTAAAAAAATTTATCACTGATATCATCAAAAACTGATGATGGCAGAGTTTCAAAAGGTGAGTTTTAAACAGTTCCGGAATGCATACAATTAGATTACAAACATGAAAACTCAAAAAGGAATTTTTTTATGAAAATTTTATTTCCATGACAGTTTTTACATTTCAACTCAAAATAGCATGCACTCAGTTCTGAAATTTCAATAACTATCAATAATTAATTAAGTAAATATGCAATGGTATCTAATATATTCATCATCAATCTCATCACTAGTTTTCTGTGTATCTATCAGTGAGACAAGTGCATCCTAAGCAGCAAGAAAAGAAATTAAGAAAACAAGGTGTTTCATATTCAACTACCGATTTTTACCTGGCAAAGCACCCAGCCTGTATTATAATGCTTGTGTGGTAGTTTCATGTAGACATCCAGTGCATCCTGTACTACCAAGAAGCTAGGTGGTGAAAAACATTCCTCAAAATACTAATAACTTTGTTCTTTTAGCAAGCACCAGTTAATACCTGACATCTGTACATGCAAGAAAGTCTATAACCTTCCCCAAGAGTTCTCAGGAGGCCTAATATTTCTAGAGCACCACTTAAGATACATGAAGGACTTGCAATAACTCCACCAACGGGCATGGTTGCTACCTCTGTTTCAAGAGATCTAGAATCCCCAGTGAGTGATGGACTACAATTTGATGATGTATTATTTGCACGTGAATCATCAAAAGCCTCATTCCGTATCCCTTAATAAGATTAAAATCAAAATTTTCAAGCAACTGATTAGATACTCAATAAGCAGACAGAAGACCAAAAGAATGCATACTGCAGAACAATAAAAAATAGCGACAAAAGGAAGATAACTTGATATTTCAACTTAAGCCCACCGCACTAACACAAGCAACATTTCAGCCAACTCCAATGTTAAAACAGATGTACATGTCTACAACTTAGTCAAACAAAAGAAGAACAATCACCTTCATCATAATTTTCATTGACCCATGACTGTCCCTTGCGAACTGTCACCGAACGTATTGCCAAAGAACTTAACTTGGAACCCCCAAGATATTTAGGAGAGTTGTTAGTGCCATTCCCTGCAACCAGTGTAGAACTAGTATTTTGGTTGGATCCTGCTTCTGCAGCAAGCCTTGTACTTCGCCGAGGGCCAGAATCAGAAAATAACCTCCCAGAAATCTGAAAAGAAATGAGGGGCATTGATGTTGTGGAAACCACTGAACGATTAATTAAATAAAGAAAAGATGGACGGAGCAATAGCAGGTTTGACCAAGGCATGTTGACAAAGTCACACAAGATATAAAAACCTTAATAAAAGTTAATGTCAATATAACATGCCTACACAACTAGCAGAATGGAAAGGAAGCCTTCAATACAAGGATGAAAATCAATCATGCATCCCCCATGGAGTAATCAAGATGAAAATACATGAAGATGTGTCAACAAGGTCAATTAACAAACTAAAATTCCATAAAACAATTTAGTAAACAGGACGGTTAAAAAATCCCCCACAAGAAATGCTTACAGGATAAGCTAAGTCTGGACCATGAAGACAAGGGACGACAGAAAATCACGGCACAGATAAACTGAATTGGATAAAGCACAGGGAAAAACAGAAACAAAAAATCTCAAAGGTGCTATATTCAGATCCAAATACAGAAATTTGCATTATGAAATGTCTCCTCATACAAGGAAAACAAACCCACAAATCTTCCTTATTGCAAGTGCAGTATAATAAGTGCTTCACAACTGAGACCTGAAATACTAGATCATTTCTTTAAAAAAAAAGGAATAGAGTTTCGAAGTTTAGCTTGAAAGAGATATTGGAGACACAAAATTAACAAAAGAAAGGCTGTATTAGAGCTCTTAACCTTCCGCAATTTCCCTTCATCAACAAACTTTCTTCGAGGGGCCTGCAAATTAGAATTCACAGCTGACCTTGCACTGTTATCAAAACCAGGCATGCTAGGATTGGAACCATTTGGCTGCATGTTTCTACACAGTGGTGGTGGAGCAACACTCGACAACTGCAAAATATAGTCTCATGAGCAAAAAAATACAAAACGATGGAACATGCTATGGAAAAGAACACCAAATTTAAGTAAACAATGTTTGGAAGTAAACTATATCCTAACCTTAGTGTGAGCGCAATATTTCATATTGTATTTAAAAAAAAAATAATTGGTGAAAGCAGTGTAACTTAAAAATAAAAAATGAAAGAAAGAAAGAAAGAAACACTAATATTGTTGGTTTTTAGAGCTATAAACTACTATTATTAATTACATCCTATACGTGTAATATATTCTATAGTTCATAAGGGAAGAGATGGTAGCATATTTGCAGGTTCACCAGCATGAGAAACAATGAATACAGCAGAAAGAAGTCAGATGAAGCAGAAAGGTGTGAGATGTAGTTACTACAAGGAAGAACATGTGAACATGAAATGAAAGAATAGGTGCATGTTTCTATACATAGACATAAGAGCACATCGAAGCATTTTGACCAGCATAGTAAAGAAAGAGCAAGAACTGGCAGGAATAAGATACAATTAATTAGCAGAGAACTTTGCTTCACAAGAAAATGTTGTTTCGAGATAAAGATCAAAAGTCTAGGGAACAAGATTTCACAAAGAAATCAAAGGAATAGGATGAAAAAATGCACAACTGCAGTTCAAGTCACAGAATAAACCATGCTTGGTAAGCAGAAAAATGAGGATCAAATTCAAAGATTGAACATTTGACCCTTCAATAAGAAAAATTAGCAAGAAATGGTACCAAGATTGAACCTAATTCCTACCCCACCCTTACCATCTGCATAACAACCCAAGAGCAATAAAGAAGAACAAGCTACGTGTCATTCTCAGAAAATCTACAAAACAAATGTTGGAACAGAGGACAGATTAATTAAAGAATCAATTCTGCCTCACAAGCCCTAAACACAAAGGCTAGCTTCCAATTAGGTGGAGAAAACATGAATCCATAGAGAGTAAACACAGAATTCAAAATATGACAGACCCTCAAATTGGTGAGGCATATGAAGAATCAGCAAGATAGAAGACGTGGTACATTCCTAAAATTAAACGGTAACCATAATTGAGCATATCTTTTGAGTGCATAAAACAAAGAGGAGTAGATAAGACCAAGTAAGTCGAATCAATAACAAAAATCACATAATGTTACCCAGAAATCTGATTGACAATAGGTAGAAAGTTTGCCCCAAACAAAAAAAAAATACAAAATCAGAAGTTAGTCATTATTTCAAATAAAAAAAGAAGAATTCACTAGTGTTAGAGTTTGAGGTATCAAGCTAGATTTTCTGTATGCTCGTAGCTAGGCATAATTTACATCATCATACCTGTGTAACCATTGGTGAAGGAGTGTTATAAAATGACAGGTTTGGAAGGCCACCATTTGAATGCTGACTAGCAGATCCTCCTAACGTAGTGGCTCCATGATAATTTCCAGGAATATCTCTTAGGTTATTCCCTTGTGGGTGTTTTGACTGCCTTGGACTTCCATCTTCCAAGCCAAAGTTTCGAGAAGAAACTAAATTACGATCCTCATTGGATATGCTCAAGTTCTGGGATGCTGATGCATGATTCATGTGCTGCTTTTGAATACAAAGTGCAGCTGCTTCATCGAAAACTGCAGCTGCTTCTTCAGCAGCACCTAAAACATTGATAAAAAAAGGCCCGTATACCATCAGGGAAAAAATATAATGTCAAGTAGATGACCATCTTTTCTTTTGATTTGAACCAGAGGCTGGCGGGCCAGAATTGCCAAAGACACAGATTTGCACAGATGTTCAATGGCCATACCTAATATACAAAGCTCCTCATAGGCAGCCCAGAATAAAGGATCTATAGATAAAGCTTGCTTAAAGTGATGGATGGCACTTTTGCTTCTATCAGTATACCTGAATCCAAATGAACTTGAAGGAATAAGATATTGATATATTTAACCAGGATATAAAAGGAGAAGCAAATAAATATCGCCAAACAAAATTTAATAATTATGCTGGTTCAGAAATTCAAATATGAAACTAAAACCAGGATACTTCTTTATAGTAAGGTATTATAAACAACTAAGGAGAATGCTTTTAGAATATCAAGAAGCTTTGGATGATACATGTGCAGTTCTACAGCCTTTAGAAAGGGAAATTAATATTTTAAAATCATTTCATAAAAAAATTATGATTCGAATCAATGGCTTTATAAAATTTTATGAAATCAAGAATTTCAGATTTTCAAAGAATCAATGGAAAAATTAAATTGAGGGCATCATTCCCTCTTCTGTTAGCATTTTGCAGAGCACACAGACAGTAGAAAGAATCTAGAAAGTCAAGAAAAAGAATAGTTTTATATCAATTATTCTTCCTTTCTTGATATTTTAACAGTGATAAATGAGAATATAGGCTTGTACTTCAAACAAAAGTTTAAGGATCTTTTCACAAACTATTCTCTTAATTCTAACAAGGAAAACTGTTTGTAACTTGCATTTTACACAAAACTAAAGCAAAAGACAACAAAGTTCTTGTGATAGTTAATCATTAAATATTTGGGAAAGTGGTAGGCGACCTGTAGATAAGCCCGAGAAGGTAATGCCCAAGTGCACCATTTGGAACCTGATAGGGGAGAAACAACATGAGCAAATCATCGAGCAAATCATCAATGCCAAGAAATGCGAGTCAAAAAGCACACAACTGCACCCAGCATTCAACAATGATGAATTTTAGGACTTCAATCTCATATCTACTATGGCAGAAAATGCTGATAAAAACAGCCTGTTTTGTGGATGAAAGGTACTATAGAAAAGGCAAACAATTTTTAGTTAAGAGTTTCAATAGGCACCTCGAAACCAGGCTCATTAGTAGGACATAATGCAGCTTCAGCTTCATTTAGAAGATCCATTTGAAAGCATGATATCGCAAACAAGTAGCGGGATTGTGCCATTTGTGTTCCTACAGATAATAAAGAAAAGAAAAAAGCTGAAAGATACATGAATACACAATGCTTTTAATGGATCAATGGGAAAGGGGAAAAAATCCACAACAAGAAAGAAAACAATGACTAAATAAAGTAAGATCATCCTAAGTTAAATACTATCTGAAAGCTGAAAACATGAAGACGCATACTACCTTTTAGAATATGATACGCAGCGTATGCTTGATTATTTTGCAGATAACATCCTGCTAACAATTGCAAATTTGTCTGCATAAACAAATGCAATAATTTTGAAGTAAGGTAAAATTTAGAGCAACAAAAGGAAAACTTAATAAACATATAACATTTGTATCAAAATAGATTATGAAGACAGAGGAACTGGAAGAGTGAGAAAGCATATCCTCAAAATTTGAGGAAACATTGTCAAAATGAACATGCAACTAGTTAAGATATTTCGTAAACCAAGACTCCAGGTTTCATCTAGCTATCTTCGTAGTTTGATTCTATAGCAGCAGTGAAGCAAGCAGTGAGTAAACAAATCCAGTAAAAATCCTCTTCCGATTAGCCCAAAATTCCATAACTTACAGGTATCAAAACCTTAACCCATTTATAGATAAATTCTACAAATTTAGTTATTTTTAAATGTCAAATTCACAGAACACATCAGAATTTCAGACGTGTTTGTCCCGGTGTTTCCCAGAAAAATAATACGAAGAACTAAAGCCACGTAGAACTCCAATCAGTCCCGAATCGCCATAAAATTATCAAAAAGAAAAGGAAAAATAACCGATCTTGCCAGTAAATAGTAAGACCCCTGACTGTTCTTGAGAGACCAATAAAAATTACAGACACTGTGTTTGCAACCTGTAAAAGATTATCCCTTTAATTTTCTTGCGGTTTCTCGGGGACCAAACAAAATGGGTCGAAGTTAAAAAAATCGGAGCTTTTTGAGATACCTCGGAAGGGAACTCGGCGCAGAGCCTTTCGCACATGAATATGGCGTTTCGATGCATGAAATGGCGAAGACTGTGGTTTACACAGTCTACTAGTATCGCTTCCATCTCTTCTTCTTCTTCGATTGAAAGAGAGAAAAAAGAGGAAAAAAAAAAAAGAGGGGTTTTCTGGTTTTTGGGGGTTTCTTGAGGTTCAAAATGGGATGGCACGTGTTAGCTTTTATTTCAAATAACGCCTCACGTATGAGAGATTGTCCATATAATTCTTAGTTGATGCTCTCTGTCTGCATAAGTATATTTGGTAGCGTTGCTGTTAGTTTTTAAAGTATTTTTTATTTAAAAATATATATTAATAATATTTTTTTATTTTTTTAAATTAACATATCAAGATAATTTAAAAATATTAAAAATATATTAATTTAAAATAAAAAATTAAATTTTTTTATAAAATATTTATAAA
>SRLM01000663.1:426073-477277 GCA_015708895.1 Populus ilicifolia
ATCTTATAAAATAAATCAAGTATCAATTTAATGCTATAATATTTATTTTAACATCTTGCAAGATTAACTATCAACTTAATATAATAGTATTTTTTTCAGTACCACACACTAAATATTTAAAATATTTAAAAGATAAATTAAAACAAATTATTAATTACAAAAAAATATAAAACAATTATGATAAACAACAGTAATTATTGATACAGATGAATAATGTTTTTTTTATATCTTATTAAAAGTGTTTGTTTTTATGGTTTTATTGTGTTTTTTATGGAATATTTTTTAAATTATTGTTTTATATATATTTTAAAATTATTTTGATGTATGGATATTAAAAATAAAATTTTAAAAATTAAAAAATATTTAAATCAATTTTTAAATAAAAATATCTTAAAAAATAATTGTTTCTGTAGCATCAAAAATACTACTATAATATAATGTAATTTTTTAAACATGGGGTTAACGGAGGGCAAACAAGCTTGAACTCCACTCTTGTAAAATTTAACTCTCTTTAACTCCTTACCCAACATGACCCTACATGATGAAACATGCAATAAATCGATGAAAAGCAATTGCCGTTTCATCCAAAATAAAAACACAAATCAATTTTTAAAAGCCCTAATTGTATTGATTTTAATAACCGTTGTAGAATTTACCCCGAAACACTGCGTTTTATGCTTATAAACAACAATGGCAATGGAAGCACAGATCATTTGGCATCTCATTAATCTTTATAGCAAAAAATGACAAGAAATATCATCTCCAAACAATGAAGAAGCATTAGAGGAGCACAAATTAATTTGCATTTCTTTTGTGTGCTAGCATTGGAAGGCGGCCCGATGTTGTTTGGAAAAAAATTGAAATTTGATTTTTAATTTGAATTTATGTTTTATATTTTTAAATTATTTTAATATGTTAATATTAAAAATAAATTTTAAAAAATAAAAAATAAATTATTTTAGTATACTTAAAAAAAAATACTTTAAAAAATTGCTTGACCTATTTGCTATTGTTTGTTTTTTCAAGATTTTTTTTTTTCAAATACACCATCAACACCCTTGATTTATAGCAATGAAAAGGGTGTTTGTATATATAGTTAAAAGTATTTTTATTTAAAAATATATTTAAAAAATTATTTTCAACATTAACAAATTAAAATAATCTCAAAATATAAAAAATATAATTCCAACAAATTCCCAATCCCACAAAAAGTAGAAATGGATCATTACCAAGCCCACTACTCTTTGCCACCACCAAACCCATGATTTTCATCGCCACTGTTGTTGAAAGCACCATAGCCACTCCGACAGCTCCCTGCATCATTAAAGACACCACTCTTGCCACCATCAAACCACCACCACCCTTCATAAACTATCTTCAAATCCACCATCACCGAATCTTCTGATATTAACTTTAGATGCCAAATTCACCTCCCACTGAATTTATTTATATCTTATAAAAAGAAATTAAGTTCTCTAGGTGATTCAGAAGAAAGGCAGAGAGATATAGATTTTAGAAAAATGAATGGAGGGGTGAAATATAAAAAATAAGTAGAAAAATTAGAGTTTTCAATTTCAGGAAAGTAATTCAATGGCTCCTTTTTTTCTTTTTTGATAGGATGATTCTTTTTTGTTTTTTCTTTCATTTTATTTTTTAAATTAATTTCCAAATTTTAGAGATTTTATTTTTTTAGCTTTAGAACATTTAGCAAGTCACAAGAGTTGATATATTTGATGTTATTCCCAACCACTAATAAAAGAACACAGCAGAGACAAAAAAAAAAGATTAATAATAATACAAGTATCTTTCAAATACAAAAATAAGAGTACAATGATGTGTGAAAGTACGAGGATGAATTTGTCCTTACAGCTCAACTTGGTTTTCAAGGTTACTTTTAAGTTATTTTTGTTTAAAAATTTACTTATTATTTTTTTTTAATAATTTTAAAATGTAGATAAGTGTACAAATAAAAAATATTATATTAATAAATTTTCTTTCAATCAATAAATAAAATCACAAAAACACATTACACTACACTATCAATCACACACAGCAACCCCCTCTCAAAGCTCCTATCAATGTTTGTAACCACTATCAGACCACTACCAACGTATGCATCCATTGAGGATGCTAGAGAGTGTACTGATTATTATTATTTTTTTAAAAAAATATATGTATTAAAATAATAATTTTTATTTTTTAAAAGAATTATTTTTAATACTAACATATTAAAATAATTTTAAAATATATTAATTTTTTTAAAATAAAAATCTTTAATATTTTTTAAAAATACTTTCTAACCATAGTGTCAAACACTTTATCATTGCAATTATTTCTAAAATATTATATGATTTTTTATTTTAAATAATGCATCCGACTATTATAACGTCATATTTATATAATTATAATTCAAAAAAACATCTAAAGATTAGAAAATCTTTATCCATGCACTCACAATTTATTGTAAAATTCATATGATGAAATAACTATTTTGTCTTTCTTTGATAAAAAAACCATGTGATTTGTTCACATAGATAAAATAACATAATTTATTTGCTATTAGAAAATTTAATATTTAAAATACTCGTAAAAGTTGAATCTGCTGAAGGGATATTTTTATTTTTTTATTTTTTTTAGCACAATATAATTGTTAATGTATATTGGAAAGCAAAAATATATAGCTTAGATCAATGGACTTTTTGGTATTTTTTTCATGATTTTTCTATTATGAAATAATGACAGTTAGATCTTTTGAAAAATTAAATTAAAAAATAATTACTAAAACATGCAACGCACATACTAGAGACACTCGTATCCTTTAGAAGGCACTTACCTCCTTTGATAAATGTGTATAACATCTCTGCAATGCCTGAAATAATTGCCTATCATCATCGCCGACACATCAGATGAAGGTGCATCTAATGCAGAGGCTCGCGTAAGGCATTTCATGATAGTTAGGTGGCGTTTGGATTTTTTTCATTTTTTTTTCTTTATCTTCCCCTAAAAAAACATGTCGACGTAATTAAAATTAAAGGTTGTCCTTTAATTTTTTAATTTAAATTGTGGCCCTCGTTTTTTTATTGTTCTTTATTCACTTTCATTATTTTTTATTAATTTTTTTTAATTCCATCTCTTATCTTTTGATTCAATTTATTTTTTATAATAAATCTGGCTCGCATTCCTTATTTTATTAAATTAGATTTTTTTAATTTTATCATTTAATATTTGATTTATCTAAAATTAAGCTTTTTAAATGTTTTTAGTGAGGTAATCTCAATTTAATGACCTGGAACATGATTATAGAATTTTAACTTGTATTGATATCAATTTTTTATGTTTTTTTCATTAATTTTATTTTTTTATTTTCTCATTCAACATTAGATTTATTAAAGATTAATTTTTTTTTATTTTTTATTTTCTTGCTCTGCTTTCTACGACGATAACTTGTCCTTACGATCCAAGTCACACATTTGTTATGCTAGCATAAATTAAATCAAGGCTCTTACATCATTTAATTTTATTTTCATATCAATTTTTTTTCTCATTATTTTAGTTGTTTTTTTTTTATCATTTTCTTATTTTTGTTCTTTTTTATTTATTTTTAGCCTTTAATGTTGAATTATTAAAAATTGAGTTTTTTTATTTTTTTTATGCAGACATCCTTATCTCATAAGTCGGGTTACAAGTGTAAGATGTTAGCCCGGGTTAAGATCATTTTTTTTTATAATTTTTTAAAATCTATTTTCTTTTTTATTTTCAGCCTTAGATGTTGATTTTATTAAATATCGATTGTTGATTTTATTAAATATCGATTTTTTTGTCTATTTTAGTAGATAGTCTTATGTCCATGATTTTTGTATTAGCTAGATAACCCAAGTTAATTTAAATCTTTTTTAGTTTTCTTATCTGATATTTGATAGTTATTTAATATTTGATAGTTAATTGAGTTCTATACTAGGAGATCAAATATTTTAATTTTAATTATTTTTTAATTAAATATTAATTTACTTAATTAAATACATGTATAAATATTTCAGTCTATGATTATTAATTTTTTATATCAAAAAACAAGGTGTAAAAACTTATATTTTTAATTTTTTTAAAATTATCTAATCCATAGCAAAATGCAAGTCATGTAGCTGATTATATCATATTTTTTTGTTAGGATGAAATATAATTACAAAATATTAATATATATTTTGAGTGAAAAATATAATAATAATAGTAATAGTCTTACGAAATTTCTAATACAACAAGATCTGAAGGCAATAGGGAAACATTCAACATCCCTATTAATACTAGTAGAGATGATATATTTAGTTTAAATGATAAATTTATCACTCTGGTTTGTGAGCAAAAACTCTTTTTTTTTTTATAATTACACTTTTACACCCTAAAAAGTTGGGGTAAAGTTTGATGTTAGTAAAATTGCATAAATCAATTGTATTCTCTCTCTGGATTCATTTATCCACTAATTGGGTAGCTATTCTTTTATGTACTCAGCATGCAGCGTTGGTTCTTTAGATAACTTCCCGAGAATGACACTGAATTTTGATCTTCGTTATACCTTTGAGTCCCTGGCCGAATGATGAGGCGGGCTTCAAGCTGTCTGATTTTCTCTGCTGGAAGCTTGTTTTTTCCTTTGTTACTTTCTCCAATAGTTTAATCTCCGAAAGTATCCGTCTACTCTGCCTATCATGCATGGTTTACTGGAATGAACTTACACGGACTTCAAGCCCTAATTTCTAGAAGACAATTTCCCCTGCTATAACACTTTTCTTGAAATAATCTAAATACTACAAGGGCATATTATGTAATAGTCTGTTGCCTAAAATTCCTATCAGACAGATTTTCAAGTCCATGACAGCGTATGTCAGGCATAGCATTTCACAAAATGAACAGACTTCCACAATTCATTTCCCATTATGAGATTCGTTATCTATGAAGAAGAGTTCTTCCTACATTCCCAAAAATAAGCATAACTTTTATAATAAATAAAACTGACAGACGATTAAATGGGAAACAACAGTATAGTCACTTTAAATGTGATGTTGGTGGAGAAAACTAAAGAACTTTCATAAAGAACCATGGAGGAAAAAAAAGGGTAAATAAGTTTGCCTGAGAAATCAAAACAAACAACAAAATACGACTCCTTTGAAAATTTCTGGTATTTGTAAATAATATACGATACCAGAATAATGCCTAAATTTGCATCCCTAATGTCCTTGCAAAAGCAGTTTTCTCTCCTGAAAGAAAAATTTGTAGCATAATGGCACCTACAATTCAAATTCATGATAACTTGTTAAAAGCAATGCCCAATGAGTGCAGCTAAAAATAGAAATGCTATGTGATTAAGGAGCGTGACCCAAAGAGGATTGACCTTGTAGGGAGAGCTGTCCAACCAAGAACAACTCAGGACTCAGCAAACTTCTAAGCAAACACACTGGAGTCGATTTGCTGAATATTTGGAAAAATCTGTCTCAAAAAGGCAGAGTAGCTTGTAGACTTTGCCTGCAAAAAAAGAAGCAAAACTATACGTGAAAAAGCTCCACAATAACAAAGGAAACAGCAGGGAGGGAAAAGGAGATATCCAAGCAAAACCCAAAGATGAACCGTGGCTTTCCCTTTCCTTCAAGTCAAACAGCCTTGATCCCAATAAAAGATAATCCAAACAAGTTTTGGCAAGTCAAAGACAAGACTAATATGATATTTATCATAAGTCGTGATATGCACAACGATTGTCCATTTGCGTGCAAACTTTTAATCACAGTTTCTTGAAATTAATGTCTTTTATGAGAAATGGGTGGACAAATCAAGAAAATACAATAAAATCAGTTCTCATGCACTTCAGGCTCCAGAGGTTTACCAAATATCCAGTTACAGTATCAATTATGTGCAAGCACAGAAGAATATTATCTCTCTTAAGAAAAGCAGTTCATGCCAATTATTCATGGTTGTGTCTGGAAACAAAGCTACGAAGAGGATTCAATTTCAGTGTTTTCTTTTCATTTCTTTTTATGGCTCTAGAACTTGTAACACATAAATTCATGGATACAATTTGACTGAAGAGACATGATTGTGGGACCTCATTGATCTTAAAACATCTTTATAAGGAATAGGTTCAAATATAAGAAAGATAAACAATGATAAAATTTTCTATCTAATGAACATGCTAAATAAAATTGTCTGTGTGAATAGCAAAGCACTACTTATTGATAAAACTTCAATATGATCATAGAATGGTGATAAATAATGTTGACATATTCTAATTGCTTTTTAAGGATATGAGAAAATAAGAGTGATTAACTACTAAAAAAGTATCAACATTTTTATTCCTCAAACATGTCCATGGTCATGGAACAATAAAACCTGTGAGCACACAGCAATTAGCGCTCCTAGAGAGCTTTCAAAAAAAATCTATTAACAGTGGTCAACCAGCATATCAAGAATCCATATGATTGACATGTTATAGTATATCAGAAAAAAAAGGTTTAAACTTTCCATAGAAAACATCCAGGAAAAGAGATGCCCACTATCACTAAAAATTTTAGTATGTGAGTTCTCTAGCTTCACAAGTACAAGCCTTTCTTGCAACAACTATTTGAAACTTGTTGCAAAGAGTCAAGGATCTGGAAAGAAAAAGTGGGATAAAAGTGTCCGAAGTCTAACAACATGCTTTTTAAGGTGAAGTGGGAAATCTAGCTGATCCAAGAAAGGGTGAATGCGAGGAAGGAGAAACACTGATACAGAGCTACGAATGAGGGGGCAGACCTATGATTCTGGATATACCTTTGAGAGCAAGAAAGGTCTGGATCTAATGCTTTCTCTATTTACTTGTGACCACCAGTAAAACTTAACAAAAAGCAAGATAGAAATATCTCTACGCATTGAATCATCAGCAATGTCATCCAATCAGCTATAGATTAGAATGCAGGCAGTGGGTCCTGAAAATGTCAGGTTTTCCAAGTTAAAGAATATCTTACACATGGATTGTTTTCAAGGTAGATGGTTGTTAGTTTCTCTCTTGAACTGACGGCTGCCTCAGAAACGCCTTCAAGTGATTCTATCTGGTTGTCATTGAGCCACAGATCCTCTAACCTGTAAGCATGGCGTAAGTCAAGCAGTGAAATGAACCGGATAAGAGACAACATAATCCTGAGCAAGGAAGACTACACATACTGGGTAAGGTTCTGAATATCATCCACTGAAGTTAGCTTGTTAGATGATACATCGAGTACGCGGAGGTTGACCAAGGTTGACAAGCCTTCCATTTTGGCAATACCATTATGGCTCAAGTACAGTTCTTCTAAAGCAACACATTCCTGAAATAACGACAAAATGGAAATAAATAATATAAGAGGGGCCGCATTTAGACAGCAATTTCAATGTGACAGAATACCATGAGTTTTATATATGTGCATGCGCGCGCGCGCGCACATATAAAGAAGAATGCCATGAGTTTGTCTCGCTATTAAAAATGCAATTTCTATAAAGTACCTCAAACCCTTTCATAGAAGTTAAACGGTTGCTTTGCAAGCTAAGCTTCTTGATGCATTTCAGCCCACATAGATTAACTACTTTGATACGATTTCTTCCCAGCCACAGCTCCTGTAAATTTGTAAAATTTTGCATGTTCTCCATCACCTGCAAACAACCAAAGTAAGCAGCTCAAGATTTAGAACATCCCACGCTCCAGAAACTCCTAAAAATATAACATCCACGATCTTCCCGTTTCATCTCTAAAAGTTTTCCTTTCACGTCGACACATTGTGTACCGTAAACCCAACAATTCTTAAGCTTGGATAAATTATAATATGTTCAAAAGAAAAGGAGAACTAACCCGTAATCTGTTGGAACCAAGTTCGAGAATTTGCAACTGATAAAGGTGATTAATCTCCTCTATCTTAGTAACTTCATTTTTAGATACATAAAGTTCCTTGAGGGTATTTGAGACTTTAGACAATCCATGCAATGAAGTAATTTCATTGAAAGAAACATCAAAAACCAAAAGATTCTTGAATATGCCGCTATCCGGTATTTTCTTTAGCTTATTATCCCTTAACACCAGCTCCTGCGTATACATAATATCAATTAAAAAATAATGATTAAAACATAATAATCAATCAGTTATCTTGAACTAACCTTTTTTATATTATAATAATTAGAGAGCCGAAAATAGATAATAAAATTGAAAAAATGAGTTACCTGGAGAGCGGATAACGAGTCCCAGCGAGAGAAAGGCTCAACAGCAGCATCGTCGATGAGGTTTTGACGGAGAGAGAGCTTTTTCAGGTTCGAGAGATGAGCGATTCTAGGGTCCAAGCTCGATAGCCGATTAGCGGTCAGGTCTAACTCGGTGAGACTCGAAGATAAATCCACCGAGCTGAGATCATGAAGCTGAAAGCTGGTTAGGTCCAGGACGGTGCTTGATGGATCGATTTCGACCTCTTGATCGTCCACCTCCGGGCTTGAGCCGGTTGGTGGCTGCGCGCCGTCCATTTGCTTCGGATGCTTTCTTGGTTAGAGCGCTGAAAAGAATCCCACTCTTTATTGTTTCAGTTCTTTTGTTTTTGTGGGCGGGTAATGCAAGTATTTTTTATAAGAAATAAATATGCAAGTATTTTAATATTTTTTTCATAATAAAATTTTTAATTAAAAATTAAAAAATTTTAATTAAATAAAATGAAAATTATTTATGCTAATAAATAAAAAATATTCACGTATCCAATCAACTCATCTGCTACATGTCTAATACTTTTTCTAATAAAAATAAATTAATATATAGATTTTATTAACATATTTTTTATATCAAATAAAAAATATAACTTTGAATAAAAGATTAATAATTATATATAAAAAAATATAAAAAAAATTATGTGTGTTAACAAGAACATGTAAAATTTCAAGTTTATTTTTAAAATAATACAGAAATGGGATAATAATGCAATTGCTGCATTGCAATACCTGTCTCTTATACACATCTAGATGTGTATAAGAGACAGCNTAAAAAAAATTACATATTTGTGACCAGTAAAAAAATAGAGAAAATTTCAATTGTGCTTCTTCTATTTTAAAAGATTATTTTCTTTTAATATATATCTAATTTTTTATTTTTTTAAGATATGGATAAAGTTAGTAGTGTTATAATCGAACCAGACAGCAAATCATCAAAGGACAAGATTATGAATTCACTGGTTCAACCAGAGATTCACACTGGTTCAATACAGTATCTGTGTACTTCAGCACATATTATCTCGTAAAAAAATAAACAAGCACTTGAAATTAAATATTGACTTTAAACATCTAATCCATGAAAAAAGTAGAAGGTCCATATTTATTATTTTCATTCAAATTTAATTTTGTATTTTTCATTTAATAATAGCAAAAAATTTCCTTTTGAAATTTAATTACATGTGACAAAATATTTAAAAAATGAACAAAAAGCTGAAGGAATCAAACGTTCGATTTCCCCCTTAGCCCCTGACAATGGAATGATTTTTTTGTTTGAAAATTCCTTTTAAATACAATTCTTATTCAGATTTGCCTGGCCTTTGCAATAAAATAAAATAAACTAAAATGAAAGTAGTTACCTGCGCAAGAGAACTAATCCAGATTGTTTCCTTTAAAAAAAAATACAATTCAAATTATAAAACAGTTTGACATAATGGTTAGAGTGATTTTTAAAGTGTTTTTAAAAATATTTTTTACCAATTTCTTTTTTGATTTTTTAAATAATTTTATATTATAATTATTGTGGATTGTAATAATAAAATTTATATAAGCATGGTATATAATTAAGAGGATTATAAAGATATTTTAGTATTTTTATATTTAGTATTCGAAAAGCTGTTACTATATAAATCATACTAGCCAACAAGTGGCAACACCCGTGCCACTAAGAAGACATGTAAGACATGAGACGCGAGGCGCGAGATGCTCTCTTCTAATAATACAATGCATGTAAACAGTCATGGTTAAATTACCACCGGTAATTGATTGTTTGTGTTTTTTTTTTATTTTCTCTCTCATGACTACTAAAATATACAATTATTCGCTAGTTGTTTATTGTTTTCATAAGTCTAACAAGGATTATTAGATCAAAGTATATTAGTTTTGACAAACATAATAAATCAAAATTATTTAAGTTTGGACAACATGTTAAACCTAAAATCTTTAAGTTTAACAATAATATATTAATCCGGTTAAAAACTTGAAAGTAGACAAGTTAACATTAATGTTGTTAAAAGATGGAATTATATGATTTATATTAATAAAAGCTAATTAGAGAGATAAAACATTATTTCTCTAATATTATAATAATGTGATGATTATTTTTCTATTTATAAAAAAATCAATAGATTGATTATTAAAAGTTATATGAATTTTTTTGTAGGATTTATTATTCATTACTGGACTAGTTGAGAACAACTTAGTCTTTTTATATTTTTAAAATATAGTAAAGACTACATTACTCCTAAAAACAAAAACTTATTTAACTAGTATCTAGGTTTTTTCTTTTTTTCTATTTAGTTTTTTAATTATAATCAAGTTGACTTATAGGAGATTTAATATTTTAATAAATATAAAATATAATTTAAAATAAAAAATTATGATGTGCAATGGAAGATGTTTGCAGTTTTCTAGTGACATGTGTTGTGTTTCTTAGCATCCAAATAGTAACTTTCACAATGATATTGAAAATATCGAAACATCTAATTTTGAGTAAAGTGGTGGTATGTCTTCCGTGACCTTTTCTTTTTTTTTTTGTTTTTTTGTTTTTCTCCTTTTAAAATTTTCTCTAACAATTCAAAATGTTAGAGTTGTCCTATCATTTATTGATATTTCAACTTTGATCTATTTTTTTAATTTTTATTCTTGGTTTTTTTGTCAAATTTTAATTTACCTTTAATTTGATCATTGAATTTGTAATTATGATTTGTTATTTTTTTTAAATTTAATCTTTATTCTTTTGATCTTGGTTTTTTGTTTTGGTTCCTTGTGTGAATTTAACTTCTTCTTTTTTCCAGTTTTCCCTTCTAATGCAAAATTCTAAGTTGATCTGCAACTGTGTAAAAGATATTATCAAATACTTTTTTCTTAACATGAATGATATCAAAATTATGATGAATTAAATTTGTATATCAATATGAAAGCTCCCAAAAAATGTTATTCTTCACCTAATCATGTTTAAATCCAATGCAAGAAATTTTATCATTATACGAGGAACAAACTTCTAATATATCTCTAAGTAAACTTATATATTTTATATAACATTTCAAAACCAAAACAATGAAGTAAACGAGGGAGCCTTTCAGTTGCTCATTTAAAAATCTTATTTGATTGATATTTATATAGGTGAATTAGAGGTAGGAATTGTCAATGACAAAAAAACAATTCACTCTACATTTTAATTCAAAGGTCTTGTTATGCTAGATACAATAACAATAAGATAACTTACTATGAATACTTCAACCCAATAAAATGTCATGTGTTTAAAAATCCTTAATGGTTCATATTATAATTGGCTTTAATTGGATATTTTCCTTCATATATACACTATTAGTTTTAACACCAATAGACCACAACTTATTCAACTTATCAATAAAAAGTCTTAGAAAAATATCAACCTTTGTCCTCATATTTTTTGGCCTGGAAATCATCATTGCCAAAAACATGAATGATTTAATTATGTATTTTCAATTAAACAAATTATAAACATTCATAATTATTGGCAAACAAGAGTATACAGTTAAAGATATCTTAAATGGACTAAACCTATAAGCACATAATCCTAACCGAATATTTTTTGAATTTAAAGCAAGGTTTGAGTGGGCATGACTAAACTCCTTTCACGTCTCTTTATTAGATTAGTGCATTATATCTTTATCATCTAACTTATAAAAATGATGTCATGTTATATTACTGGTATGATGTGAAGACATGAATAGTCTCTAAAGTTTTGGTGTCAAAAAAAAACATTAGAATTGCTTTTTCACCTTATTAGAACATTTATTAGTGGGATTTCTAAGTTTGTATAATAAATTTCCACAAAAATCACAACTTGTTTTTATTGCATCTACCATAGAGCATAAAATATAATAATTAGGATCATATATCATATTTCTTATCACCAAGTCCAAATAGTTGCATAAATTTCTTGGCATCATAAAAACTCGTTACCAAAATTTTATCATTAAACATCCAATTTTTTGTAAAATCAATAAATTTATTAAAGATAATTTATGTCACATTTAAAATTGACTTCATAATAAGCATAAAAAAATAATTTGGATTGTTTATCACACTTATTCCACACAGATTCATACAACTTTCAACAATTTATAAAAATTAGTAGTCTTTTGATTTGGAAGTTCTATGTTACCACAATACTAGAAACCCTATCATTAAAATATTCATCACCAACTCCTATTACATCAAGAACTAAATTTTTACATGAATTTTATAGTCAAACATCATTAGCAACGTAACCGATCTCAACTAATAAAGATCTAGGTAACATTAGTTCGATGACACAAGAATCCCCGTATACAATCCAGTTTTCATAACAAAGTGAAACAATTTTTGTCAATTGGTGCTTAAAGATATCATCTTCCTTTAAAAATATTTTATCTTTACACCTTATATAATGACATCTATTTTTTTCCTGATATATTTTTTATCAATTAGAAATATAAAATTAATAAATCTTATAACATCCACAGTGTATTCAGGATGAAGACATTCATCTATAAGATGATGACACATCCATGATAAATCATCTATGTTAATCTAATTAACATGACAATTCTAGCAAATATTTTAGAATGTTATGTAATTTAATATTTTTCTTAATCTAAATTTAAGATGTTATATAATAAATCATCAAAACAACTTCGTTAATTATTAGTTCATATTTTTTTTAAAAGTTATTACATACTAATATTAACCCCAAATATGTATCATATATATATATAAAGCTATATTTGCTTTCCTGAAAAGTAGGTTCCCATTAACCCCAACTATGTATCATATATACATAAGGCTTTGGTTGTTTATCGAAAAGTGGTTTTTGAGAAACTACTTTCAAAACTTTTTTGTGTTTGTTTGCCACTAGAAAAATTAGTTAATGAAAGACAATTTTTTATTTTTATAATAATTATTATTTTTTTGTTGAAATTTTTATTTATCAAATTTGATCCTTATTTTTTTATTGTTACTTATTATATTTAAAATAATTTATAAAATGTTAATTATTATTATTTTAATTTCTTCATCTTTTATTTTTTATTTTTATATTTGATCTCTATTATTTTGATTATCATTTGTTTTATTTGAGATGATTTGTGAAATTATATATTTTTTTCAATTTTATTTTCATTCAACTTTTTAATTTATAAGATTTGTTTCTTATTATTTGAATAAATTTGAGAAACATAAAATATTAATAAGTTATTTTTCAGCTTATTTTCTATGATATAACCAAACACTAAAAAGTGTTTTCCAACTTATTTTTTATTACGCTACCAAACATCAAAAAATAATTCANTATTTTTTAAAAAATTAACTTAAAAAAAACTAATTTTCAATAAACAAATAACCTTTTTTCCACCAACAATATACAATACCTCAAAGTAACCAGGTAGATTTAATAACAAAAACTTATGAATTGACAATACTTCAAAGCTTCGCTCCAAACTTACCTGAAAAATAATTTTATTGAGTAGAACAAATACTCAAAATGCTAAATGAATTCAGAAGCTTGGAAATAAAAAGAATAATAACAATTCAATTTACTTAAGGAAGTTTTAATGTGATCTGCTTCAAATATTATGACAAGTGAAAAAAATAAAATAAAATAAACATGTTAAGTGAAAAAAAAATAGTTCTGAATCCCATCTTCATCAGTTTGGTTACAGAGAGAAAACAAATTACAACTATTCCTGTTCATCTTTAGTTGTTGGCACATTCAAAATCTCAAGGAAATGATAATGGGACATGTTTTTTAATTGACGTGGAAATGAGTTTCTTTTAATAGAGGAACAATTTAGACCTTTTTCAGTAACATAAAACAAAATTCAAAAACTTGTTCTTTTCTTAAAATTTTAGAATATTTTCTGGATTAAAAAAAAATAAAAAATATGTTCATATTATATTGTTTTATATTTAGAGAAAAATGGCAAAATGAAAACTTTATTCAAATTAAATATGTTTTCTATGATATTCTTTATGTACATAAATATTTTTTTTCTCTCATGTTAATTAAATTATCCATTTTTAATTAAATTATTATTGTTTTGAGATAATTTCTCAACCTAATAATAATACTACAAAGCAAGCTTACGAGAATAGCAAGCTTTCTAGCATTTAAATAATAGTTTTAACATGATTAAGATAGGTATAGCTTAATTAGTTATTATATGAGTTTTTTTTTTAAATTATTAATTCAAGAATTATAAAAAATTTGCATAGTTATTAACTTTAGAATATATAAAATTAGATAAGACATGTATAAATTAATCCAGACATTTATTTCAATAAAAAAAATATAAATTTTCAATGTGTTATCAATAACTTAGCATCAAACAACCCTCACTGCTATTCATTCCCATAATTTCAAATTACAATTTGTACTCAAAATTCATGGATACCATTTTTGTTATGGTAAAGGAATTAGACTTCATGCAGAGAAGGTTAATATAGTTGATTTATAAGATATAGAATCATACATAATTGATATTTTTTTCCATCACAACCACGCGAGGTTCCCGAGGATTTGTACATAAAACTAAATACAACAAAATGTGGAATATTTCATGAATCATTTCATGGGAACCATAATTAGGGTAAGATCATATTTTATCCCTTTCCTTGATATTCTAATACCAATAACAAGAGAATTAGGGTAAAAAAGAAGAAGAAGAAATAGAAGGGGCAACCATAATTAGGGCGAGGAAAAGGGACCAGAGGTGCAATTGTCATCGGAAGAAAAAAACAAGGTCAATTTTGTCTAAAACAAAGCTGATTAGATGAAAGAAAAAGGGAGAAGCATCTTCTCTATTATGTCTTCCATGGTGTTGTGCTTTTGAAGTTGGTTTTAAAAATATATTTTACATAAAAAATATTAAATTAATGTTTTTTAGTATTTTTTAATATGCTAATATTAAAAATAAAAAAATACTTATTTTAATACATTTTCATGTAAAAATTTATTTTAAAAAATACCTCACACTACAATACCTGGAAAACATTTTTTTTACGTGTTTGCAACTTTAGCTTTGTCCATGAAAACCTGGAAAACACCTCTTTCTTTTTTAATTTGTAAAAATATTGCATTTAAACACAGACTTCATTTTCCATGTTCATTTTTGTGGAAGACACCATTACTGAACACACCCCAATAGGGTACTTTCTTGAATTGGGAAAGGCAAATAAAGAATCAGCTAACCCGCAAGTTCTCAGCATTAAACAGCAACAACAACAAAGCCACAAGTTTGGGCTCCCATTTGAAAGGCCGGGTGCCAGGTCAAAACAATAAGGCAAATAATTTTTTTTTGTGTTTTTAAAAATTTATTTTTAATATAGCAAATTAAAACAATACAAAATTATAAAAAAATTCATTTTAAAAAATTCAATTTTTTTTTAAATACTTTCTGAACACGAAAAGAGATCACTCTCGTCTATCTGCCAAGGCAAAATTCTGAAAACTATATTAGGATTGTACTGACGTGCAAGTTCTGGTATCCAGTGCATGATTCACGTCCTGTTTTTGAATGCAAAGACCAGCCGCTTCACCAGAACATCAGGAAAAAATGCTAGCACGACGAAGAAAAAACTACTGGTTAACTAGAGAGAATAATTCTCAATTTGAAGACGACGCTGGTAGCACACAACATAAAATAAAACGGTGTACTTGGCTACAAACTCTAAACGCTAGATGAAAAACAACAAAATCTTAAAATACCATAACCACCATACACTGCTTCTCATATCCAGCCACCAGGTAAAGGCCCGAGGGATGCTCACACAAAACCTGCTTAAAGTGATGGATAATACTACTTCTCTTTCAGTACATCGCAAATCCAAATGCAGGAGAGATAAGCATGGAGCATCGTGCAAAATTTTGTTGTTTCAACAGTTGCGTGGTTTCAAACATTTAAATATGAAACTAGACCAGTAAAGTTTCTATCCAGGAAGATGTTATGAACCATACTCTCCATCAGAATATCAAGCAGTTTCACAAGAGATATGCGCCTGTTCTGGCTATCACCCTGTCAATTGCTGTTGATTAATCAACACCCTGATAGTTCAATCCCAGCTAAATAAATGAATAATCAAGCTCAGGGGTTTTTAGTTTAGCATCAACCAAAAATCAAGCTTCAAGTTAAAACATTACAGCAGCGGAAAACAGAAAAGCCAGGGGTGGAGGGTGGGGCGACAAACCATTTGTTCATACTACACAAGTTTGCTATAAATAAAACTTTCAAAGCAGGATACCTAACGCCCTCTCTCAAATCCAATACGAGTTCTACCAGAGCCTCCATCATGGCCATCTCGCATTGAAGATCCTGCACTAGCTCTCATTGTGCCACCAGTACCAACTTTGTCTGTCGGTTTCTTACCCTTCTTTACTTCAGTCAAGAACTGATCCAGACCAAATGGATCAGCTTCTTCTTCATCCTTCTCAAACTCAACTGGCCTGTCACGTGGACCGGTCCTCTGTGAAGTACCAGCAAATTCCTTGTCAGGTTTGAATCGTTCTGTCTTCATTATCTTATCTAATTGCTCATCTGCGCCTCCATACATTTCAGCATCAACATCTTTCTTCGGCCGGTATAGAGTTGAAAGTGTGGGCTGAGCCGTGAAAAGGCCTTTATCATACACACTGTATTGATCATCAGCAGGAAAACCAGAATCCATTCCTTTCTCTTGGTTGAACAACCTTTGATCATATGCAACTTCTCCCCCTTTTCCAGCTCCAGTAGAGGCCATACCAAGAGCAACCTTCTCGCTGATGTCACGATCTCTATCTCTAGTGATCTTGCTCTTCTTACCCATTGCAGCATCTTTTGCTTCCAATCTTCTTTCTCTCTCCCTTTCTCGACGGCGCTCCTCTCGAATTTTCTCACGCCGCAGCCTCTCTTCCCTCTCTTCCCTTGTCTCCCTTGGGGCATCCCTCTCCCTGTCCTTCACATGCTCATAATCCCCTCTCATGTCAACATCATCCACTGAACCCCTCTCTGATGGGACTGGAGCAGACGGTGGGGGTGCAGCACCTGTTCTCTCGGAACGAGCTTTCTGAGCTAATGCCCGCAACTCCTGCTCTTTCCTTTCCTTCTCCTTCATCATCATCTCCTTTTGAACCTTGGATCTCATAGCAACAGCTTCTCTAGCCTTTTGCTCAGCAACATAAAGGGCTTCTGACAGCTTAGCAAAATTATAATTAATTTGAACATCCTGCAAACCTCTTCCATCAGCAGCCAGACGCTTATCAAGAGGAATCGTGTAGCCCTTAGGGTTCTTCCAATTTGAGATACAAGGTGGGATTTTCCAATCCTGCTGATCCTTCACAGTCACAGGTCGAGGAGGTGAGTGCATAACTGGCACGGGTGGTGATCCCGATGCCTTTGGAACCCTCTTATGCTTGAACTTAGGTGGCTCAAGCGGGTCCACCGGCATCTCCACCATTCTAATAATCCTCTCTTTTGCACCCGAGTTAAACGCTGCCGACTGCTGCGAAGGCTTGTACTTTATATACTTGGAATCCGAAGACTGTTTGGGCACGTTCTTCGGCTGCGCTGCACTCAATCTGACATCCACAATCTTTTCAAGCGCAGCTTTAGTTTCCAGCGTAGTGTCCTCGATCTCTTTCTGCAATTCCTCATCCCCATCCCCATCCCCATCCTCATCTCCCTCTTCCTCACTCCTCAAAATCTTCGGAATCAAATCCTTATGCTGAGAATACACAATCTTCTTAGCATTCTCATTCTGTCTCACAATAGCGTCATACGCAACATTCCCATGAGCATCGACAGTCAAAGCCAAAATCTTGGACCCAGGTTTCGCAGACTTATTCCTACCCATATCAAGAGGGTACTGCGCAACATGAATCTCTGGAAACGCACCCCCATCTCCAAAATCTTCAACTTTCCTGGGAACAAAACCCTTCCGCTGCAAGTAAAGAGGTACAGGTTTATAATTGATCCCACCACCACTAGCAGATTGTTCAACCTGAGATGAACTAAACCTCTGCTTGAACCACGGATCATTTGAATGATCATAATAAGTTGCGCTGGTTGATTTCACCGGAGGCAGTAATTCCTTTAAAGCCGCCATGATAATTGGAGCTGTAGATTTAAACCCTAACCCTAAATCGAAAAAGAAAAGAGGATTTAGGGATTCGACAACGAAGTTTCTGCGATCTGGACGAGAGACAGAGAGGCGGCTGGTGATAAAAATACCATCTGATAAATAATGTCTGATGGGGAAATATCAGAAATCTAATGGGTCGTTGTTGTTGGGCTGGGCGGTACTACATTTCTCGGGTCAGTGCTCCAGAATAGTGAGGACTCGGATTCTGAAAGCCTGCTAATTAACAAAAACCACGTGGAAGAACACGTAGCTCGTGACCAATCAGAATGGCTGACCAATAAGGACTTACCACTTATTTATTACGAGGACAAAAATGTCAATTGAATGAACAGATTGGACTTGTATTTGTAATTTAAGAATTCTGTAGAGGGACCTTTTGGTAGGAGATGGTATTTTTTGTTTCTGTATTTTGTATTTTTAAAAAGAATTTTTATTTTTTTATTTTTTTTAAATTAATATTTTTTTAATTATTTTAATATGATGATGATAAAAATAATTTTTTTTAAAATTATTGATATATGTTTTAGTATAAAAAATTATTTAAAAATAATTACAACTATACTATTAAATAAATTGCTTAGTTATTTTATTGAAAAATGTATTATTTTTATTATTAAAAAATATTTTTAATTTTAATATATTATAATGAGGTGAAAATAAAAAAAATAAATTATTTTTTAAAATATTTTTATAACGTAAAAAAAAAAAAAACCTTTCTTACTCGAGTCTTTCCTCACTCACTACCCTGCTCCTCACAAAGTCGTCTTCTCTTTCTACTGGACGGCCTACGAAACCAAAAAACCCTCTGTTACGAAGACACACGAATATTATCAATGGCGGACGGAGAGAGCTCGAAAGAGGCAACTGCAAGAACGCTGCGGAACGCGTTTGGCAATGTGCTCTCTTTCTTCATCCTCCTCTTGATTGGAGTTCTCGCCTTCTCGATCCGCCTTTTCTCTGTCAGTTCACTCTCTCCCTAAAAACCTCTCTCTAGATCTGATCTTTTTAATTGCCTTCTCTTTTTATGATTTTTGTTTATTATGTGTTTTAGCCGTTTCGTTGCTGCGTAAATGGGGATATAATAAAATAAAATTGATTGTTATTGTTTTACATTTTAAAATTGGAATTGTTTTGAATGGATGAAAATTCTATGTCTTTTCCATTTGATTTATGAGAAAGCAGATGAAAAGCGAAGGAAAAAAAAATAAGAGTTTTTTGTTTGCCTTATTTTTTTTTCCTGGAACTAAACTGAGAAGGTTGGCTTGGCTTAGGTAGGTAAATGTTTGTGATTTTTATGCATCCGAATCTGTCACTATTGGAATCAGGGCTGATTCGTGTGTTTTGTTGGTAGTTGCATTTTTGTAAACTTGTGGATTGATTTTCAGGTAATAAAGTATGAGAGTGTTATTCACGAATTCGATCCTTATTTCAATTACAGAGTTACTCAGGTTTGATTTCTTTCATCAATATAATGCTTAATGTTCTTTCTTTACACACACACACACACGAATATGTATAGAGAATGAGAAATTTAATTTTTGATGGCTTCAGTTTTTGACAAAGAATGGGATTTATGACTTTTGGAATTGGTTTGATGATCGAACCTGGTAAGCGCAGATAATTCTCATGGTGAAAAGTTGTTGGTTAGCTGTTTGTTTTGCTAGGTTCTTATATGAGAACTTAAATTGATTGTTTTTTGTATATTTCATTAAGGTATCCTCTCGGCCGTGTGATTGGTGGAACTGTTTACCCTGGGTTGACCTTGACAGCAGGCACACTATGGTGGTGAGTACCTCGTAGGTAACCATAAGAAATGTTTTTATTAGTTTCTGGCATAAATTTGCCAAGTTAGTTTTCTGTGCTTGTAGCTGGATGCAGTTTCCTTGAATTGTAAACATTTGAAATGTCATGTATTACTGAGTCCTATATATTCTAATTTCTTTGAGTCATTACTATGTGGTTTCAGGTTATTGAATTCTTTGAACATTCCATTGTCTGTTGAGACCGTTTGTGTATTCACGGCACCAATTTTCTCTGCATTTGCCTCCTGGGCAACTTACCTTTTGACCAAGGTTTATATTGTGACCCTATTCACGTCTCTTCTTATGCCCATTGGAGTTTGTTTTGCTGATGACATTAAAATGTCTTGTTTTTCAATAGGAAGTTAAGGGTACTGGTGCTGGACTGACAGCAGCTGTTCTTTTGGCCATGGTAAATTATATAACGGGTATTCATAACTTATGTGTTTCCTTGTAATTGTATTTATTTTTTTGAACAGCAGCAATAAGGCATTACTTGCTAATACAAGTTCTTCATCACAATGTTAAAAAAGCTATCTCCCCTAGTTTCTAATATTCTGTATGTCTTTCAATTGAACAGTGTTCTTTTGTCTTTCTTGGTAGTATTCTGGTTAGTAGATGAATGAAGATTATTGTGAAATAGATGTTATTATTTATTATTTGGATGATGCAATGTTTGACAAATTTGAAAGAACAATGTTCAAACTCTAGACATATATTTCAAAATCTGTATAGTTGGGGTGGCCTTCTTTATGAGGTATTCCCTTTGTAAGACTTCTGTACTCTGCTATTGTCCTTCAGAATGTTTAAACATGTGAAACTCAAAATCTTATCTGCTATGTTATTTGCTCCTGTTCACAGGTTCCATCATATATATCTCGATCTGTGGCTGGTAGCTATGACAATGAAGCTGTTGCCATATTTGCTCTTATCTTCACTTTCTATCTTTATATAAAGGTTAGAACTTTGATGTCAATTAGAGAAAGCAAAATTCCACCTAATTCTTCTTCTCAAAACTGTTATTTTAAGGAGCGATGATATCTAATGCACTGGTTAATAGATTTTCGTCATTAATGTGTTTCCCATAGATTGCTTGTTGGTTCTGTGCTTTTTTGCTTTTCACATTTCATTTGTTGCTGATATAGATTTTATATCATGTGCAGACATTGAATACAGGATCCCTCTTTTACGCTACTTTAAATGCCTTGGCATACTTTTACATGGTAGGCTTTGTGATAATGTTTTTTGGCATCTTATCATTCCTTATGATATTTATGTTCATTGTTATATTATTGTCTTTCAGGTCTGCTCATGGGGAGGGTACACCTTTATTATTAATCTAATTCCAATGCATGTGCTATTGTGCATTGTGACTGGTCGCTTTTCTTCCCGACTGTACATTGCATATGCTCCTCTTGTAAGTACCTATAATGCTCATTAAGTTTGTATCACAGTGAAGGGAAAAATAAAAAATTAATATTTTATCACCGTAATTGAAGATTGCATGCTAATATTGCTTGTCTTTGGACAAGACAAGGAACTGTTCACATTTTTTTTCTGTGATCATTAATGAAGAATACTTACGATGGAGTTAAGACTCAAGGGTGCATATTAGGATACATATGGGTGAGAGTAGATGTTGGCTGTCAGCCTCACCTTGCTTTTTGGTGTTTACATACTCTTGATAACTAATCTGAACCTTTTCATTAGCAATGATTAAATGATAACTATTTTAACTTACATATATCACTGTAATGCAATGACATATTTTATTGATTTCCTCCTCCCATGCAACTCGGGGTGTGCTTTTTTGGGGGGCACATTTCAATACTCGTCTCTTGTTTTACTCATAGGGCACTATGTATGTGAAATTATCTCATCTCTTTTGAAGCACATTGTTAACACATGCAATTTGCTTTTGCTTTAAGGTATTAGTGACAAGCCATAGGCTTAGAGACAATAATTAAGTAGTGTTTGGTTATTGTCTGGAGATAGAAGTGATGCAGATAATGGAGATAGAGGGGACCTGCACCTTCATTTTGAAAGGACATAAATTCACTTCAAAATTGTACCAGTGACAAATTTATTTTATATCTCTGTCTTTGTCCCTCCAACCAAACACGTTTATGTCCCTTTTTTCCTAGGACACTAACCAAACATAACCCTAAAAAACAAACCTTTTCTTTTTGTGTTTGGTACCTGTCAATGGGTGAGCAGTTTTTCTTTTTTCCACTTGTTTTTCTTATTTTGACATATTAGCTACAAGTCATGGGCTTGGGAACAATATTCAAAGAATGCATCTTTGTTTTCGCTGTCTATTATCTATCAACGGATGACTAGTTTAACTGATGCATTTTTGTAAAGAAATTTTCCTTGGTTAGACATTGAAGACTTCCAATGGTCATCTCTGCACAAATGAAATTTCTTGGTTTTAATTGAAATGGACATTTCAATGCAGGTGGTTTTAGGAACGCTTTTAGCAGCTTTGGTGCCTGTTGTTGGTTTTAATGCAGTTATGACATCAGAACATTTTGCTTCATTTTTGGTGAGTTGTTTTGAAACATAATCCATGCAGACACAACATTTTTTTAAAATTCATGAATTTGGTTATTTGTTCATCTTGAAGGGGGAAAGCAGAATGTTATCTATTGTGAAAAATGAAAAAATGTTGGAGGCAATAATCTTTCTGAATGGCTGTGCCATGCTGTCTCTTTCAAGTTAGAGATCAAGTGGGTTCTGTTGCTTTTCTGTGGGAGACTACTATGTAGTAGTGCAAGATTTTATTATATGCTATTGGTATGGAGAGGTCTAGCATGTTTTTAGGGTTTTATCAGTAAGAACAGGAAATAAATAAATGTATTAAGATTGAGTCATTTTTATAGATGAGCAATAGAGCCCTTATTGATGCGTGCTTTAGATTTCTGGAAAGGTCCCTATACACGAGCAATAGGGCAGTTGTATCTGTATTTCTTTCTTGATTCATTGTCTTGGTACTAATTTTACTTCTCCAGGTTTTCATTATCATCCATGCGGTGGCTCTTGTGTACCATGTCAAAGAGAATCTCTCTCCAAGAATGTTTAAAGTGGCTGTTACGCTTGTTGTATCTGTGGGCCTGTGAGCTTCCCTCATCATCATTTTTAATTGAAAGCAGGGGATAATTACACTATTAGTGCAAAACTTTACAACTTTTCTCATTCAAGTGCATAGACTTTAATTTTTTCTGGTTTGAGCTTCTGATTAAGTACTTTTGTCTATCTAATGTCCATTGTTCTGCAATTTGATGATGTGTCCTTTGACCTCAGCCCATCTTGGTACACAAACTTTCACTTTATTTCAATCAAATACGTAGACTTTAATTCCCTTCATTTTGGTGCATAAACTTTTTTGATTGTGCCTTTTATGTACTTTCATCAATTTCTCATTTTCTGGTATGTTTTTTTTCCTCGGTAAAAGTAGCCTCCAAATTGATATTATGTTTAATGAATGAAATATTTTGAATTTAAATAGATCCTTTTAAGAAGAACAGACTTTTGATTGATGGTAAGCTATCTAAGTTCTACACTAAGGTTAAAAACTATTTTATGATTAATCAGAAGTAATAAATAAATTATTAATACAATTTAAAATATTTATCATTTTAATAAAAAAAATGGAAAATCATATGATTGAAAAATAAATAGGAAAAATCAATAGATTTTTTGTAGCAGTAGTCGATAGGAAAGTTGGTGTACCAAAATGAAGAAGAATATAGTTCATGGATGTTTGGATACATATTGAATCAATATTTCCTAATATTGTATGTGTTATGATTGAACATGAGACTAATTTCGATACTTCAATATCCTGTATTCAACAGGGTAGTGTGCTGTGCTATGATAGCTGTTCTAATAGCACTGGTAGCTTCTAGCCCAACAAAGGGATGGAGCGGACGAAGTTTGAGCTTGCTTGATCCGTAAGTATCTAGTTTTGTAATTCATATAAGCCTTTACTGTAGTACCTCTGAATCGATGCAATCCTATGGAATCTAAAGGTTTTATTCAAAGATAGAACTTGGGTTGGTGCAATCTGATCTGAACCTACCTGAACTTTTAGGTTTGAGTTCTTTGGTCATTTAGTGGGCTTCATGTAGACTGTTTCAAATGAACAGACCTCCATATCTCCCCTGGTCATCCTCTTCCGTGACACATAAGCAATCCCTTTGACATGCTATCCCAGTTGTATTTATTAATTAGTCCATGTTCATGCCCTTGCATGAAGACATTTATTCAGCTGTTTGTTTTAGTGACTGATATTCCCAAAAGTTTTTCGTGACACTCATTCTGACCCATTTTTATTTCCATTACATTATGACAGAACTTATGCAAGCAAGTATATACCAATCATTGCTAGTGTCAGTGAACATCAACCCCCTACTTGGCCATCTTACTTCATGGACATTAATGTTTTGGCTTTCTTGGTTCCAGCTGGAATCATTGTAAGTTACATGTTTTAAATGCAACGTAGCTTTTCTTTAACCTATCACTTCACAGATGTGTCTCATTGTGGTCTTTCTTTTTTGGCAGGCATGCTTTTTGCCTTTATCAGATGCAAGCTCCTTTGTTGTGCTTTATATTGTAACATCTGTATATTTTTCTGGTGTCATGGTGAGAAGAATCTTGGGACAATTAATTTCTTCGATTTTCAGTTTTGCCTCTGCTCATTAGTTCCCGTGCTCATTGTGTTTTCCTCATACCATAGGTGCGTCTTATGCTCGTGCTTGCTCCAGCAGCATGCATCATGTCTGGGATCGCCCTTTCTGAAGCTTTTAATGTCTTAACACGATCAATCAAGTTTCAGCTACCTGGATCCTTAGGGACTTCCCAGGTTGATTTAAGCATGCTTGCTTTCCTCTGCTGTTGGCTTATGCTCGCTCAATTATTTTTGAAGTCAACTTCCTGACTAAGGTTTTGTTGATTCTTTTGATGATTAAGTCAAGGGATACCAGTCTGAATACCGATGGAGAACAAAATGACATAGCCAAGACTGAGAAAATGGATGAGACAGTAAAAGAACGACCATCAAAAAAGAACAGGAAGAAAGAAAAAGAGCCTGTGGAGAAAGCCTCTATAAGGTCCCGGATTGAAAGGAGACTTCTTGTTTTACCTTTGGAGTCATCTGTCATTGCTATTATCTTGCTCGTGTTGCTTGGCGCTTTCTATGTGGTACATAGACTCTCCTTTTCTTTTTCCCTATATTGTGAGATTGCACATGCTTGCTCATGTTTTGGTATTTCCTATGCCACTTCTCCATTTATGTTGTGCATGGTATTTTTTTTGCCCCTACGTCCTTCTGATCATAACAGTTGCTGTTTGGGATGAGCAGCTGATGTGGTTATAAACACAAGATTTCCTCTTATACAAACCCATAGAGAGGAAGACAGAGGTCTTATGTAGCTGAATAAACTGTCTGCAGTAACCTTTTCAACCATTTCTTGCGGGCTCTTAAAACTGAACTGGCAGCCATGGTTGAAATGTTGATACAAATGAAATAAAAAATAAAAAAAATCACATCTAGCATGTTACACAGGTATAGGATTTTGTTAGTTAATTTGGAGCTTAGTAATGTAAATGCTGCCTTGAGAAATTGCATTGGCTATGGCAAAATGAAGTTGCTTAGAATGAACTCACTTCACCATAAACTACGTCATACTTTCATGGTGAAGAAGGTTAGTGCTTGCAAGGTGGAAGCTGCTCTTAATGTTCATGCTTAGCTTGCAACCACTACTAGCACCTTGGAAAAAAGTTCACAAGCAGGAAGGTGGAAACTTGTAATGTAAGTAATTATTTTGTAATCCTTTCTGGATAGAGGAGAATGTGTTTTGAATTAATTAGAAGTTGTATTTTGGAAACAACTTAGACAAAGTGGAACCTAATGCTCAAAATAATGAACTGAATCCTCTCTCCAACCCTGTTCTCGTTCCTATTCAAGTGACAGTCTGAGGTTTTGATCTGATCATATGAACTAAGCATAATGACATTCCATAGGAATTTGCAACTCAAAGGTTATGCCTGTAATTATCATTTTGTTTTATCTGGTAGAGACATGTTTGTTTCCTTTTATTTATTACCCGTTATTGCTTAAATTTTGAAGGATTATATCTGGTTACAACTTACCTTCATCTTTGTAGGTTCATTGTGTCTGGGCAGCAGCTGAAGCTTATTCGGCACCGTCTATTGTTTTAACAACTTATTCACGAGATGGTGGTCTTCATGTTTTTGATGATTTCAGAGAGGCTTATGCATGGCTAAGCCACAATACTGAGGTGGATGATAAAGTAAGTTTTTACCATGCTACCATCTTCTTGTGCCCATTTGATGATCATGGATTCTGCAACATGTTTAATAATCATGTTCCAAGTTTATGGTAAGCGGTAGGGCATCTAAAAGCTTCCTAGTATTATGTTTTTGTTTTATATCAAAATATTGAAATATTTTATTTGAAATGCCTGGAAATCATATTTATGGGCTTGTAAGAGAAACTACAGGATAACCTCAATAAATTACCTCTCAATGAATTAATAACTTTGATAAAACAATATTTTTGTTCAGTCTTGACTTAAATTTGTAGTGTATATAATATCTGCATTAAATAAGAAATTTCCATGGTCCCAAGGGTATTAGTTTATAGAGGCTTAACTGTGTTAAGTGGATAGACTGACTATTTATATTCTCCAGGTCTTATAAAATGACAGCAGTCTATTAGAAATCAGGCTTCAGGTATCTTCGTTATGGTAATGTTATAATGTATGACCTCTAGTCAACTGGAAAGGTAAAACCAAAGCTCTATGTACAGTGGTATTGGTTTTATGTGCCAAAGCCACCCCTAGAAGTTTAACCATGAAAGGTTCAAACAGATTACAGAATTAGACGATCAATATTGTGTTAATGTTTGGATTGAGCAAGTAGAACTATCATGCCTTTACTTAGAAAACATAAAAATGTAAAAAGGAAAATATAATTTACTTGACAAGTAAATTGGTGCATAAAATCTCATTGAGATGATACCATGATAAGCTTGAAAGTGAATATACAACAGCATGTCATAGTGCTGCTGCTTGGTGGAAGAAGCTTTGTCTGTGATATATTGGCTCAATATCCCCTTAATTAGTTGCATTCGTACTTGTACTTTTGTAGCATGAAATGTTATTTAATAGTTTGTAGCCTATTTAGGAGCTGTTTCCTTTTGTTTACTTTTAACCTCCTAATAATTTGGTTGCTTTCACCAAATGAGAGATGAATTGACTTTTAATTTATGCAGGTTGCATCATGGTGGGACTATGGCTATCAAACAACTGCAATGGCTAACCGCACTGTTATTGTTGACAATAACACCTGGAATAACACGCACATTGCAACTGTTGGTACTGCTATGTCTTCTCCTGAGAAGGCAGCCTGGGAAATCTTTAACTCCTTGGATGTAAAATATGTTCTAGTTGTCTTTGGAGGTTTGTTTCCTTCCTTCTTTACATGCTTAGATCTTTACGTGTCCAGATCAGTCGTCACTTGAAATAAATATATTGTTCTGATGGATCGCTTAACTGATCAGGTCTTGTTGGCTACCCCAGTGATGACATTAATAAGTTCCTGTGGATGGTTCGTATAGGAGGGGGGGTGTTCCCTCATATCAAAGAACCTGATTATTTAGTGAGTACTTATACGAGTTGCATATGACTGACATTCTGTTCCTTTGGATTCGTCCTAGTAAAAATATGTTACTTGTTTAATAAATAATAGATATACGTGCATTTAAAACTGGTAGATGCTTATTCTTATTGACTTTCCTTTCCTTTCCTTCTGTCCAAAGAGAGATGGTCAATACCGGATCGATTCTCAGGCCACTCCAACCATGCTAAATTGTCTCATGTACAAGCTATCATATTACAGGTCTGATTTTGCTCTCACCCTAACTATTTAAATGTGATGTATATATTTGTTTCTGAAGTTACGACATTTATTTGTGTTTCGTTACAGGTTTGTGGAAACTGATGGTAAAGCCTTCGACAGGGTTAGGCAGACAGAAATTGGGAAGAAGTACTTCAAACTTACCCATTTCGAGGAGGTACAGTAATATTGATTTGCACATGGTTAAAACTGGAGTGAAATAATGCATGCGAACAATGCAATTTCCTATGCTGTGCGGCTACCCGAGGCTTTGCATGGGAAAATGCTGAAGTTATTTTGGGAAAATGACTAGTAGTAGAGGATGACAGTATACTTTTAGAACTTTGTCTGTTTTTCTTGATCAGAATTTGGGTTCTTGTCAACTTAGGTATTCACAACTCACCATTGGATGGTTCGCATTTACAAATTGAAACCTCCAAAGAACAGGATTCGAGGGAAGACCAAAAAATCGAAATTGGTGAGCATGATGGATTGATGTTTGCTGGAACGTGGCTTGAGATTGAAACCTAGTTTCCTACTCTTAACTGCGTTTTACTTGTTCTCATTGCAGAAAGCAAGCTCAACTACTAGCTCAAAAAGAAGCGGAACAGGGAAGAGAAACCCATGGCACTAGTGAAATAAATTACAGGCGAATGTGCTCATATGCCTGTAATTCATATAAATGATAATCAAGAAGCTTTCGAGAGGGATCTTGCAGGCATATTTGATCATTAGCACAGTAAAAAGCAAACCAGTAGAAGGATTTTGCCGTCTCCACCTATGATCTTGTATTGGTCCTAACATCATGATGTCTTACACAGGACTAATCAATTTTGGATTAATACCATTAGATCTGTACTGAGCATGTTGATGCTATATGATGAATGACATCTCTCGTATACGTGGGATAATTCATTTGACAGTTTTCTTTGTCAACGAAGCTTTCTGGCTTCTGGGTTTTTTTTTTTAATTTAATATGCCTAGTAGGCGAAGTGCAGCCCGAGATGGAGAACAAGATAAGAGGATACTTGTTTGGAATTGTGCTAGTGGTTAATGGTCATATGTTTTTTATTTATAAATATATTAAAATAATATATTTTTTTATTTTTTAAAATATAAAAAGGATTAATTTTTAACCAAAAAATAAAAAAAAATAAAATTCGAGAGAACTTGATTTTCATTATCTTTCCCGCATCATGTTATGTATTCATGAAGCCAATTCTTCTGCTTACTTCCTCCAACCAAGCCACACGGCTATCGAGGTCTCACTTAAGCTTCTCTTATGCTCTGGTCATGCTCATGCTCTTTATATCTTACCTGAGATTTAATTGCCGTTCCCTGGTCCACTTAATTACCATCAACACTAGACTGCAACTAGCCCTGAAGGTTCAGGCTTTTAGCAGAACTTTTGGTCTTCTACAGTGGATTGAATCTCTGCATTTATGAAATTCATCTTCCCTTCATTACAGATGCCATCTGGACATGAAAACCACTGTTTACCATCTGCCTGCATCTCCGAAGAGAAACTTCATTTACAGTAGCAAATCAGAAAGCATCCAGCTCATAATCCACCAAGAAACGCAAACTTAGCAATCGTCTTCCTTAGTTTGAAAGCTTAGGTTCCATGCTAAAGGATTAACTCAATTTTCTGAAACTTAAAACTACATGATAGAAATTCTCAATTTACAAGCTCAACAGCTGCTCTCATAATAAATTCTCAAGCCTTTGATATCCTTTTGCCCATATCATTTCCCATTTCCTTAACCAACAAAGATTGGTACGAGAGGAAAAGGCTCCACTCGCTCAAGCTCTTGACGCCCAATAGAACCTCCAATGATACCTTGGAGAGCCCAAAATGATTTCCACTTCCTGTGTTGTAAGATAAATGGGGGAATAAAGAGAGGATAAAAGAAAACGAAGGCGGAATTAATGTTTCTGATTATACAATAGTTGTCATCGTGGAGTAAAAAACCAACTTGCTGGTTATTCTATGCCTGCACCCTTTGCTTGAGGTTTATAAATTGCTAGGTTGTTAGTTCTCCATGCAAAGCCGTAGGTCCGTAGTCCTGTGAAGTTCTCTGTAACTGACTGGTGAAGTGTACAAACTGAAGGAATCAAACCAATAAATACAAGGATTTTATTCTAATGCAGTGGGTACAGCCCCTCTTGACAAAAGCTCCTGTCAAAACCATGTCGGAACTCTTGGTGTCTGGTTGACATAAATACCGATGAAGCTACAATAATCATCGCGCAGCAGATTTTTTGCCAAAGAACTGCACCATCTTGTCATCCCACTATTCTAAGGCTGTTATAGTTTCTTAGGCAAGTTGTAAGCCTTCTTAAGGAACTTCGCAGCTGTCTCATCACTCCGGTAACACAAAACTCGCAAGACCGTGTTTGGTTCAGTAGAACTCCATTGACCTGAAGTTGGAGGCATTGGCAATCTGGATTTAGCAGAAGAGCCGTGACTGTCGAATAACAGACTTCTGAATTGCTCAACAAGGCTCACAGAATCTACATGAAACAAGGAGAGTACATCTTTAACTGTGGTTGCATACTTATCAATTAAATCTGTTGGCAAACCATCTCCATTGGACCAGAACATATCTGTGAGAAATTTGAAATCTTCCTCGATTGTCTCAGAATCTTGAAGAGTGAAAGCACGAGCAGGGCCTCCAGCAAGCAAAACCATCAGGAATCCATCAAAAGAAGCTTTCATAACATCTGTGATGACACGTGTTCTCACTCTGTCATGTACAGTGGATGAAATAATTTCCAAATATTGCTCAAGCTCTTGAAGGAAAGGTTCAATCCTAGAAGATGACACTTCTCCAACATAAAGGCCATCCCACAGAACATGACTTAGATCATGAAAGACAACCTTGTATGCTGTTGCCTCACAGAGAACATGGATGCATTCAACAAAAGCAGATCTTGACAACTCAAACCTTTTCCCTGTTCCATCAGCAAAATGATTTGCATTGGTAGCATTAGAATTCCTAAGCTGGATAACAGTCCTCTTCTCCAAAACCTCCAACTGTGTGCGAATATACTGCAAAGTATTAATACGTACACATAGCTGTGGTATCCCATAGGAGCTATCGCCATTCACAGTCCCAACCTGACATTTCCTCCTCTGGGTTATTTGTGACTTCTCCTTCTTAAATACACGAAATTTTGATCCTGTTGTACATCTAGTTAATGCAGGCATGGTAGGAATGAAAGTATCCCGTGTCCCTGCACATTATAGGAAAGAAACTTTCAGTTATTTTGGGGTTTGCATATAAAAATCAATGCATGTTTGCAGGTTATGCATTGCATACCACAGCCAGATTTTGCCTTCAATATGTAATTCTGCAAACATCTGTCAAGGCCAGTGACCAAATCAGGAAGCAAGACTGCATGCATAGGTATTGGCAACAAGAAGAATGCCTCCAAAGTTTCATCTACACTGCGTAGAACTTCAACAGCAGAAGGAGCAAACCGCTCTTTATTTGCCCGTGGATTCCATACCTGCATCACAAAGGTGGCAGGTCGTTTCATGGATAATGCAAAAGGGATAACTACCGCAACGTTCTAATCAGAAAACATATATTAATTTCTCCGCTAGTTTCCATGTATCACATACCTCTTGTTGTAGATTTCTATCAACCCACTCACTCAGTCTGTCAACTCTCGTCTTTATCCATGACTTCACAAGGTTGGCAATTACAGCTTCAGCCTCATAAGGAGGCATCTCTTGGATTATTGACTTCCCACCATCATCACTGTCTACTGCATCTTCAACTGCGATCTGCACAATATCTTTCTCCAATTTGTCAGCGGCCCTCAGCACCTCAATAGCATCAGGTGTCAATTCACTGATACTCGAAATGAATTTCCTCAGCTCATTCCAATAGCAAGAATGAAGCGTGGCTACAGCTACGCCTGCTGCAAGGGGGTGCCATCTCTTCAGTATGGGACTAAAAATTGCCTTCTCATTAAAAGCCAGTTCACTGATTTCTTGTGCAAGAATAGACAGGCGAGGGAGATTTTTCTGGTGACTAGATAACTGTTTGCTAGCCTTAACTTTCTCCATTTTCTGTTCTAAGACGATCAAAACAGACTGTAAGACACCAAATTTGAGACATATATTAACTGAAAAAGTACAAAAGAAATAGAAAATGTCTGTTAAATTGAGAATAAGCAAGCAAGGCATCATGAATTAATTCATACATGAAAAAAAAAAAACCTGTGATAGATGCATGTCTTGCAGAAGTTGTTTTAAATAAGAAGCTTCTTTTGAGCATACATGAAATATTCATGATGATTTAACTTCTTTTATCAGAAAGGTAAAAGTCCTAAAATGGATGCCAAAAACACTTGAGATAAATATTTACTGGTAAAGCTTGTGGGAAGTTCTCCCATCTTATTAAGTCCATTGTCAGATTGAATATTCATTTAGCAGATTCTATCATCACAGATAGGGAAATCATGCCTGAATGAACTTGCCTGAGCAAAAGCAGAGCGCAATGATGATCTGATGAAAGTGTCAATCCTATCATAAGCAACATTGACTTCTTTCCTTTTCCTACGATTCTCATGAGAGATATCTTCTTCCAGTATTTTTGCTGCTATAACTGCCAAAGAAACAATGCTTTGCATTGATTCGGTATTGTCACTATGGAAACTATCATGGTAAGCAAGAAGCCTTTTCTCTGCCCAACCCAGTATTGAACTCAATGTCGAACTCAAAATCTTGGAATACTCTAGATCCTTGCTTGCCTTTGCATCCTTCTCGACTTCCATCAACAGATTATTGGCAGCAAACAACAGGTCATCCTCCACTTGGCCAGTCGCAACATAATGGTAAAATAAAACCCACAGGAAACAGAGATTGTGCAACATTTGGTTCATTCCAAGGATTCCCCAAGTCTTCTTTATGAGTTCTAAAACCTCATCAAGCTCTTCAATCACAATTGATTCATCATTAACATCAAAACAAGCATCTAAGAGCAATTGGTAGAGTCTCAGATTCAATGGAAATCCATCTGCCCAGTGACAAGTTTCAGAAAAAGACCCATCAAATGATCTACAAGCAAGAGACATAACAGCACTGCGGAGAACTTGCATCGATTCAATGTTCTTTCTGGAATCAATTGGTTTATCTAATGCCCCACGAATAATCTGGTGGAGGCGCTGTGGAGCTGCGTCTGCCTTGTTCAGTGGCAGGTGAGGATGCAAAAGCAGCCCCGCTTCTAGAAGCTTCAAATTTCTCCTCTTCCATGCTTCGTATTCTTTCTGATTAGGAAAATCTGCAGGCTTGAGCTGCTGCAATAGTTCAAGTGGCAGAACCATCGACTCTACACGCCTTCCAAGCTGATACAGTGCACAAGAAACACAAGGTTTAATAATTGCTTCACACTGAACTAGAAAATCTAACCGAGCAGAAAACCACAGCTTAAAAACTAGAAATTTCAACAGCATTCACACGAAATTATGGCATTATCCAAGTGGAAACTTTCTTTTATTTTCGATTAAACTGTCTACTCTTAACTGATGATTTCTGCAACCTTCGGCAATAAAGAACAAAAATGAAACTACTTACTGATTTTCCATTTTTCCTGTTATTTAAGCAAGCAGACAGAGCTAATATGTATCCAGAAATTCATAAAATTATTTAATTTACTAATCATCTCCCTTGCAGCTGAAATCACCACAAAAAAAAATTCATAACAAAAGACTCCATTTGTCAGCTTATAACATGGTCCATAAAGAAAAAACAATTGTTTTAGATTTTCCCAAGAGAAGATAAAAGATTCCATCAAACAAAGAGTAAATCAAACAATTTCAATTTTTTTTTAAATGTTGAATTTCATTTAGAATCACCAACCAAGGTCAAACTCTCACTGATTACTCTATTAAAAATTCACAACAAGTTATCTATCTTTATTTTTAGAAAAAAGAAAAAAGAAAGAAATCAAATTTCCATTCCTCTCAATTTTCCGAGTAACCAAACATACCTGACCAGCAGCAATCCTCAAAATAGCTCGCCTAGTTCTTGAATCAGTCTGCTCCGTGACCCTCATTTGAACCCTAACCAATTCCCCAACCGTCGCTCTCCCTTGATTCCCCACCGATTCACCAACACCAAGTCTCCTTTTAGAACCAGACCTCATCCCCAACGACTTTTTCACCTTACTCGCCGCTGAAGACGTGAGCGACCTCTGCAAAGACGGGGGCGGGGAGGGACCAGCAGCAGCAGCCGAAACCTTATGTTGAGAAATAGTCCTTTCGGACTGAGGAATATAAGTCAAAGGCCTAGTTCCAGATGTCCGGCATGCTCCGATAAGGATCTCGTAAGCAGAATGTCGGAGGTCCGAATCCGACAATTCAGAATCAAAATGCCCGAAAGGAGAATCAAAGTCTTGAATAGGGTAAGAAAGAGGCATGGCTCTTGTTTTCGTGGCAGCACAAAACTCTGCTTGTTTGCTTCTCTTTAATAATAATAACAGTAACACTAATAAATATGGATTAGAGTGTTGATGAAGTTGAGGAAAAAAAAAAAAAGGTAAAGAAGTATCTAAAGGTGGTGGTGGGGCTACCTGACCTCTCAGCTTTCAACAAGTGCCCTCTTCTTCTGATTCTCCCTTGCTTTGCTTGCCTTTAAAGGAAGTAATGATGTTGTAAATATCACCAAGAGGGAGGAGGGGGGCAGAGCCGGAGAATCTCACTTTTTAGTTTCTGGCAGGGGCACGCGACTGTGCTTAGGAAGGGACAGAAAATGGTACTTCTTTTTAACGCTTGTTGCTCATGGATTGAGTTAGATTGACTGAACTGTATTTACAGGCTTCTTCTAGTCAGAGTAGATCGTGATCCATGTTTAGTGGGTTTTCGTACGAGGTTCTCAAACTTGGAGTTAATTATTGCAAAAATAAATCTTAAGAGTGTAAAGATTAGTTTTTTAAGGATGTTTATAGGTTCAAGGGTTTGATTTTTAGGATGTTTAATCCCAACACCCTTCAAGATCTGCTGTAGATCTAATCATTATTCCCAGTTTGATTTAGATTTTATTTATAAAAATCATCAAATTAATTTTTTATAAAATATAAAAAATAAAACTAAAACCAAATCAAAATTATTTGTAATTGATGAATTTTAATTCGGTTATTTTATATTTTTATTAGTTTAATTATTTATTTTTATGATTTGATTTTTAGTTATTTTTTAATATTTTTTTGATTTAATTGGTTTTTAACTTTTTTTACTAGCTCCTAATATGCTATTCTTGGTTTGGGTCTTACGGTGCTTCGGCTACTGAACATGTCAACAGCCCTAACTCAACAAGTCCTTGACGAATTCTTGTACACCCGAACATGTAACCCTGTGGTCGAACTTGATTTGTTGGCCATAAGAACAAAGAGAGAAAGTGTAGACGGACCTAGTCATCACAATGAACAAGGTGGAAGTTAAGTCCATACTGGTCCAAACCCTTGACGTAGGGTTATATAACCTCAAAATACAAGCATGTGATGTTCTTCTAAGACTTTATTTCCATGAAAATAAACCTAAATAGTTGCAACTGGACCAGAAAGCATATGCAAAACTGACCCCAACTTTCATCCTTAGTTTTAAGGATATATCTGTGAAATTAGTTATGAAATCAAGATAAATTTTATAGAAGATAAGCTCTAGAAAATAACAAAATAAATTTTTTAATTATAAAATAATAAAAGATGATATTAGAGGAAGAAGGCAATAAAAAAAGATTAAAAATAAAATAAAAAACAGTAAAAAAAGAGAGATCAAATTTGACATAAAAATAAATCAAAATTAAATACAGAGATGAAATTAAAAATAAAATTCAATAAGAAAAAAAATAAAAAAGAAAGAGATGACATTGAAAAATAATCAATTAGAAAAAAATATAAATAAATAGTAATTAAAAGAATACAAATCAAATTCAATATAAAAATTAAATAAAATCAAATGACAAGGGATGAAATTGAAGGAAAAAAATAATCTACAAAAAATAAAAAAACTAAATAAGTAATAATTAAAAGAATAAAAATTAAATTATATATAAAAAATAAATGAAAGAAAACTTTTTTATTTTATCACGGAGAAGAAAAAAAAAAGTAAAAGAAAAATATCCACTAGAGTCATACCATGTACCCTACTAGAGGTAAGATTTCGATGCATCAATTTTAACCATGACATAGAAGGTAGTGTTTGATTAGTGGAGAAGTTTGCAAGCGTCGTCTGAAAGATACCAGCTCCTTCCACTTGTTAATATATGCATTCTATATACTAACTATTTTTTCTTTTAAAATATATTATATATATATTAAAATACTCAATTGTCCTTGAATTTATTTGATAATTACAGAAAAAGCTATAATAAAATCACTAACACACCTCCAGAAACAAGTTTTAAAAAATAATTTATTAAGGATAATAAAGTACTGGTACTATGAAAAAAATAAAAAAAAAATCATTCACCCTTATTTAATTTTATTATTTATCATCAAAGTAAATTAGTAATTTCACTTTACAACAAAAGACATATTTATCTCATTCAATTTATAATACTAATTAAACATCATGAAAAGACTATTCAACCCTCTAATTTATGCTTTATTAGCTTGTATTTGGGAGGGTAAAAACGTCTAACAATTTACATAATAACAAGTCTTATTCTATTATATTTTACTGATGGCCTCTGGAGTATTTAATAATCATTGATGTTAATTCAATCTCTTGAAAAGACTATCTAGTTCCTTTATTTTAATGCATAGGCTTGTATTGCTGTGAACAAAAACATCATTATTTTAAGAGCATTTGACAACGGAATGAGTCTTGCTCCCCCTTGTCTGATTGATGCCAATTAGTTGTTTACTTATTACACACACACAAACACTTGTGCTCGTTATTTATGTAATAATAATATAATTAAAAAATTGTTAGGTTGACGACAACCACGAGCGTTGACATTTGGCTCCAATTCCAAATTTAATCCACCAAACTATTAGCAGGAGACTTTGTCTCTTTTTCTACCATAAGCAGATAAGCATCAACAGAAGAGCGGGAGAGGAAGACGGAAAATGTCAAACACAAGCTTATCAGCAGAGTGTGAGTGGGACAGCCCGGATAGTGAGCACATCTCTCAAGTTCCAAATCTAGCCATGACAAATTTGAATTTAAAGATAAAATATCAGTAATGTCACACTCAATACTATAATAATAATAATAATAATAATAATAATAATAATAATAATAATAATAATCATAAAAATTAGTAGTAGCTACTTGCTATAATCGATGGTTATTCATTGCCATGTACAAATGATGATATAGAGAGAAGTGTGTGTCTCAATGGAGAATGAACTTACTAGAAAGTCCCTCTCTAAGTTAGCGGTTCGGACCATGTACATGAAAAAGCCCCGTTTGGTATTGCATTTTAAATAGTGTTACTAAAAATTTGATTTTTTAAAAATATTTTTGAATCATTTTTAATATATTAATATTAAAAATAATTTTTTTTAATTAAAAATCATTTTAAAAAATAATCATTACTATATTTTCAAATGATAGTTTTACTGCAATCCCTTGAACTTTTTACTAACTTTAGTAATTGATTTCAATGTGTTTAGAAAAAAAAGAAAGAGAAATAATATATTAAAATATCCTTATATAATAATGGCATTCTTCTTCTATTTTTTTTCCACCGACTTTTAGTTATTTTTTATATATAAAAATACTTTAAAAAAAAACATGAAAGTAAAAATTAATTTCCAGAAACTTAAAAAGTCCAAAAAATAAATGAAATAAATAAATTGAATATCCTAAAAAAAATTAAAACTAACAACATCACAAAATAATTGAATAACATTTTAAAAAAACATTGGAAACTAATAAAAAAAGCGAAAACCCATATTTTGCAAAACTCGTTTCATTGTTGTAGGTATAAGGTTAAAAACTGAAATTCCATACTTTCATTATTTATACCCAATCTTGACATTAAAATTTTTGCAAACGTGATACATTGTTTGTGAGAAATTTATCTTTTTTAATAAAAAAAATTTGAGATATATAAGATGTTAAAAACAATCTCTGAAGATAATCATTCATTATATTGTTAAAAAAAATATTATTTTGATTGGACTAAATGTTACATCCATTAATTTTTATGTTAAATATTCATGTTTTTATATATTTTAATGATAAAAATAAAATAAAAAATAAACTAATAACTCGTTACATAAGTTAAAAATACATTGTGTTTTAAGTTATATGTATATATATTTAAAGAAAAAAAAAATAATCTCAATGTAAAAAAGTTAACCTTAAACATTAGAATAAAAAAATTGTTTTCTTCCAAGAAAAGGTCCATAATTATGTGTTGATATATTAAGCATAAAATAAAGGTTTATTAATTTCTTGTTAAAAGGTATTGAGCAGATATATAAATTTAATAAGAGTTTGTTTATCTGAATAGATTAATAAAAATTAAATGATGAATACCTTACTTTGTGAAATTTGCAAAGTATTTTTCTATTTTAACGCTTTGATTACTAGGGACTAGTAATAAGCTAGTTGGGGGGGTGTAATTAGTACTTAAAAGTGTATTTTTATCAAGGTTTTGTATCATCATTTTGCACTTGAAGTATCAATAACTCCTTAACTAAAACATGTTTTATAATAAGGTATCTAATAATATAAGATATATTTAATTTATGGTAAATGTTCATTTTAAATGCAGGCCTATCACATAAATAAAAGGATTGATTGATGAATTTAAGAACTGAAATTGAAAGGACAAAGAGATGGTCAAACTTAGAAAAAAGATGTCGGTGCAATCAAAATCGGAATACTATTCGGTAATTGAGTATATCTGGAGTTGTAAATCTCACATTTAGGTCTGCTTTATATGGGTGGAAAGGTAAAACATAGACCCACAGCTTTCATATGGAGCTCAAGATTTAAAAATACCATTTTTAAGTCTAAATTGGAGCAACAATAAAAAGGTTTGAATCTGTCTTTCAGCTCGAGTACTGTTCAGTATTTGACCTATATCTGGAGTTATAAAAATCCAAATGACCTGGATTTTTTATATAATAAAGTTGAGACAATTTCCTATAATTTTCATGTTTTCAAGTGGCTTTAATTTTGATGTTATCAATGATGTTTTAGGCAGACAAGAAAAGATAAGGATTGTCACCAAGTCAAGAGTTGGCCACCCACTCATCAATTAGTCATCAAATCAATAGTTTCTAATTTTAGCCTATAAAAGGAGGCATTTACCATGCATTTAGGCATCTTGGTTTCTAAATCAAGATCATGCTTTTGTTTTCTCTCTTTGTATTTTTTATAATGTTTATACTTTGCTTTCATTAATATCAAGTTTATGTCTTTCATTTCCTTTTATTTCCTTAGTTAATTTTTATCTTATTTTGTATATTTATTTTTCTTTCTTTTATTATGTTTAGTTAAGTTTATTATGTCAAGGTGAAAAGGTTACATTAATGGTGTAAGAATAAGTATAGTGTACACTTAATATGAACTTTAATGTTTGATACTAACATGTTTTGTATTTGTTATTTTGTTCACTCTTTAATACTTTACTTGTTAAATGACTAATCTGGATTTATATTGTATAACACTTGGTACAACAAATGCTTGGCACTTTCATAACCCATATTGTATGGTATAACCGACAACTGAGCTATGAAAGGAACTTGATTTGTTGTTAACATAAGTTATAATCATGAATACTTGATGAGATTTACAAGTATTAGCATTAATTGAATAAGATGACTAATGTAATCATGTTAACAATCTATAATCTGATTAAAACCTCTTTTGTGTGTGGTTTTCAATTGAATAATAAGAGTTTATACTATACTTATTTGACATACTATTAGTGGATCCTCTAACCTTGACATTTATTATTATCATTGTTTAATCCTTACATTAATATTCCATCTTAAAGTTCTCTTTTTCTTCTTCTTCTTCTCTTTATTATTATTATTACTACTACTATTATTATTGTTATTGTTGTTGTTATTATTATTATTATTATTGTTGTTGTTGTTGTATTATTATTATTATTATTTATAATTTGTACAATTAACCTTCTTGTGGTTTGACCCTGGTCTTACCGGGTTATTTATTACTTTGATACTCTTGCACTTGGGAAAAGACATCAATTTTTTCATCGTGTTACTTAGGTCACACTAGCTCATCTTCATACAAAGGAATTGTATAATATTGGATTGATAGAAATATTAGAAGTTATTGGTTATAGTGCCTTGCACTATTAATGGTGAGAAGGTTGGTTAATATTAGTGATATGTGGGCTAAAAATAGTTATTAGTCAAGAAACCGACGTATGCTTTATATAGAGAATGATGCATTGTTTGTACTACTACCATTGGTTAAAATTATACTGTCAACCATGTATAAAAATTTACACTTGTAAAAAATCACTTAGTAAAAACATAGAGAAGCTACACACACGTGAGTGTAGCCATTTAAGTTGGGATCTAATTGGCATGTATGTTGCCATTTAGGCCACAATTCAAATGACATCAAGACAAAAAAGGTTACCATTTTGGCCTTAACCCAAACAATAACAATATTTGTTATTGTTTAAACTTTACCTAAATAGCAACAAAGTTGTTGCTGTTTAGGCTTTGTATGCCCAAACAAGAACAATATTTTTTTTTTATCATTTGTGCTTTACATATCTAAATAATAATAATTTTTGAAGTAAAAATTCATGCACCATGAATCTCCCCTTCAAGTTTTTTAAAAAGTATGCTTGAAAGACTTAACTAATAGAAGTAAAGGAATAAAACTTACTTGTTTTGAATAATATCACTTGTATGACTGCCTAAAAATATTACTGTAATTAGATCTCCTTAAGAGATGAATACTATGTCTACACATTAATATTCACACATTAATATTCTATACATGAGATTCTGTTAATATTTAATATTTTTAAAGATAAATGCTTGATTTTTTTAGAGATAACTAGTTAAGAGAACTTAGAGACAAACAATCATAAGGATCCAAGAAAGGATCCATAATCTTGTTTTAAGATGTTTGATACATGTATAAAATTCAATGGAGACATGAATATTTTTTCATGGAAAAACTTTTTAGATACATAGAGATTAGTGTGAAAACTTCTTATTTAGACATGTTTGGAGACATGAAGATTTTTTATATAGACATTTAGAAATATAGATTTTTCATAGAGGTATATTTAGAGACATTAGAGATATAAAAAAATAATGTTTTTTATTAAAAAAAATCAAAAGATATAGATACAATGCATGAGATAATCTAGGGATTATATGATCTTAAATAGCGTATCAAGTGTGCAAAATTCCTTTATTTTTTTCTCTGATTTTGCCTCTTTTCTCATGAACTGATAAAGGTAACCTCTTGGCTTTTGCAATCAATCTTTTATCTTTTTAAGTATAACCTATGATCATGATGAAAAAAAAAGCAAAACTTAAGGTTTTTTCATGTTCACACAATTTTTCTTTAAAGGTAGATATTGCAAAAATCTTTTTTCATTGATGGTAGCTAACACTTCAGTTTATATGGTGATTAGATATGTAGCTATGAGCTCGAGGAATGTGTGACAATCATATATATGCTATTGACACTTTTTCAAACCATTCTTTTAGGAGACCAATAGCGTTGTGAGGATTTTATTTGTATTTGAAAATGAGGGTTTTCTTGTTTAGTTACATTGGTTTCTTCCACCATAATATAATCTCTCATTATATGATTGACATTGAGAAGATTTATTTTAGGAAAAATATACAACCTTTTCTAATAAAGAACATTTATAAACTTCATTAATCAAGGTTTATATGGAAATAGGCTCAATAAGTGTTTTTATATTAAGCATTTCTTCATTGAACCTTTAAAGATAGGTCTTGATGCTTTTATCTTCTCGTTATGTGATGATAAAGAGCTTTATTATGCTTTTTGTATTGCTATAATGCTTATGCTAAAGTGAGATATAAGTTTGAAGCTAAGATCATGAAAGTTAAAAATAGGTTTAGACTTTAGAATATGATACCATACTTATCGAGATCCACTAAGTGTTATTAAATAAACTTTGTACATAACATCACTATCTTATATGATTAGCTCTAGGATGCTTCTCATATTTTGTATATGCTTTTATAGGTTTATAAGTCATTCATATTTGTCTAGGCTAACATTTTTATAGGCATAGCTTGTGAAGACTTGATTGTGTAATATTAGTGGGAGCTATGTTCTTGATCGTGAACTTATGGAGTTATTGAGCTTATCTCAAGTCTAGATTTTTTTTGGTGTATGAGTGAGACTAAGATGGAGATAGATGAAGAATGAATCATTTCGAGCATCTTGTGTGATATGATATGTGTAACTTTTTTTGAGTGAGATTGTTATTTCATGAGTTGAAAATATTTTCTAATAAATGAATTAAGTTTGAAGATTGACTGTCAATTATTTTTTATTCACTAGTTGTTTTTGTAAAATATTTATGTGAAACAGACACAGAAAAATATTTTTTAGAGAATATTTTTCAAAAACAAGCATAGGAAAATATAAAAATTTTCCTATTAAATATTTAACACAAAACAAATGGACCCTTAATGGTAATTTTTTGTTACACAGGAGAAATAACACAAATATGTATACGCACTGCCATAATAACATTATCGAGCATCTGCATCTTGCATCTTACAGGGGAGTTTTTGAAGAATTAGGGGAACTAAAATTTCTATAATAGAGAGATAAGTTATTGTTCATTGTTCTAGAGTTTTGTCAATTATAAAAGGTGTTTTTGGTGCAAATATATGAAATGGAAATGAACCAACTTTTATTCATGTCAGAGTAAACTATGCTTCTTGATAAGTTAGGAATTGCACAATAATTAATTGATGAAAACATTAATATCTATTGGTTGTAATGCCTTGTACTACCATTAGCGAGAAGGTTGATTAATATTAGTGATATGTTTACTAAAAATAACATCAGGTAGAGAAAAACGCGCCTCTTGTACATGTGTTTTGTCTGCTATCACCCTTTATTAAAATTGTGGTGCCAACCCTAAATTTGCATATGTAAGGAATTTGTCATCGAAAACCTAGAAAAATTATTTACGGAGACAGTGAGTAACATCGTGTCTTGAGTTTTCAAAACAAAAAAACATATGAGTGCTAAGAGTTGAGAATATTTTTATGGTAATAGGTATGATCATTTGGGTCTGGACCAAGTATGGGTATTGTTGTTTGAGCCAATAACTAAACAACATCATAGCAACAAAGATTATTGTTTGGGCTTTGACCGGCGAGATTCAAATTCTAAGCCCCATCGAATTGGGTTTAAGAACACAGGTGAGTACAACATCAAGGAGGACCGCACCCGAATTTGAGAACTTGAGCTACCCATCTAGTAGCTAGGCACGTAGAACATGACCCCCGTAACAGAAGAAACAGAAATTCAAATTCGAAGCCCCACCGGAAAGTATGAATTCCAAACTCAAGCTTCGCCGAGCGATAGACACGCTGTACACTAAAGGACCAGCAAGTCATGAATGCTACACTCGCCTTGCACTCGAATGCTTTCGAGCCAGTGATGTTGATCAAGCCAAGAGATTGAAATCCCACATGGACCTTCATTTGTTTAAACCCAATGACACTTTCATTCACAATCGTCTTCTCAACTTGTACGCAAAATCAGGAGAAATCTCTCATGCTCGGAAACTGTTTGATGAAATGACCCAAAGAGATAATTTCTCGTGGAATGCCATGCTTTCTTTGTATGCAAAATCCGGGTTAGTCGAGGATTTAAGGGGTATCTTTGATAACATGCCTTCTCGTGATTCAGTATCGTATAATACGGTGATTGCAGGTTTTTCAGGAAATGGGCATGCAGGCCAGGCACTGAGTATTTTTTTGAGGATGCAGAAGGAAGGGCTTAAGCCCACAGAGTATACCCATGTCAGTGTTTTAAATGCGTGTACGCAATTGTTGGATTTAAGGAGAGGAAAGCAGATTCATGGAAGGATTATTATTTGTAATTTAAGTGGCAATGTGTTTGTTTGTAATGCTTTAACTGATTTGTATGCGAGGTGCGGGGAGATTGATCAGGCAAGGAAGTTGTTTGATAGAATGGTGATTAGGAATGTGGTAACATGGAATTTGATGATTTCTGGGTACTTGAAAAATAGGCAGTCTGCGAAATGCATTGATTTGTTTCATGAAATGCAGGTGTCAAATTTGAATCCCGATCAAGTTACAGTTTCAAGTGTTCTTGGTGCATATATTCAAGGTGGGTATATTGATGAAGCAAGGAAGGTGTTTAGTGAGATTAGAGAGAAGGATGAAGTTTGTTGGACAACAATGATTGTGGGTTGTGCACAAAATGGAAAGGAAGAGGATGCGTTGCTGTTGTTCAGTGAGATGTTGTTAGAGAATGCCAGGCCAGATGGTTATACTATCTCGAGTGTGGTTAGCTCGTGTGCCAAATTAGCTTCTTTGTATCATGGTCAGGTTGTTCATGGAAAAGCATTTCGGATGGGAGTTGATGATGATTTGCTTGTGTCTAGCGCTCTTGTTGATATGTATTGCAAATGTGGAGTCACTAGGGATGCTTGGACTCTATTTAGTACGATGCAAACTCGGAATGTGGTTTCTTGGAATTCCATGATTGGGGGTTATGCATTAAATGGACAGGATTTGGAGGCCTTGTCCCTTTATGAGAATATGTTGGAAGAAAATTTGAAACCAGATAGTGTAACGTTTGTGAGTGTTCTATCTGCTTGTGTCCACGCTGGTTTGGTTGAAGAAGGGAAGGAATATTTTTCTTCAATGAATGATCAACATGGTTTAGAACCTACTCCGGATCATTATGCGTGCATGATCAATCTCTTTGGACGTTCAGGGCACATGGATAAAGCAGTTGACTTGATTAGTAGGATGTCGCAGGAACCAAATTCCCTAATTTGGACTACGTTTTTATCAGTTTGTGTAATGAAGGGTGACATTAAACATGGGGAGATGGCGGCTAGGTGCCTAATTGAATTGAATCCATTAAATGCTGTGCCTTACATCATGTTGTCTAACATGTATGCTGCTCGTGGAAGATGGAAAGATGTTGCTTCTATTAGATCTCTAATGAAGTCCAAGCATGTAAAAAAGTTTTCTGCTTACAGTTGGATTGAGATTGACAATGAAGTCCATAAGTTTGTAGCAGATGATCGAACTCATCCAGATGCAAAAATAATTCATGTGCAACTTAACAGATTGATAAGGAAATTGCAGGAAGCAGGCTTTAGTCCTAATACAAACTTGGTTCTACATGATTTTGGGGAGGATGAAAAACTTCAATCCATCAATCACCACAGTGAAAAACTTGCTCTTGCATATGGGTTAATCAAAAAGCCTCGTGGAGTAACACCTATAAGGATTATAAAGAACATTCGCACTTGTGCAGACTGCCATATATTTATGAAAATTGTATCTAACATCACCAGGAGACCTGTCATCTTGAGAGATTCAAACAGATTCCATCATTTTGTCGAGGGGCAATGCTCCTGCAAGGACTACTGGTAATTTTTAGTCTTGTAATGGATGAAATGACCTGAATGTTCATTCTTCTAAGATTGCCAGTAGAGATCAAGGGAAGGCTAGGATATATGAGAGCTTTCTTGATCAAAGTGTTATGGAGTGAAACTGAAAAGCCTCTAGGACGCTCAAGGCAGAAGAGGGTTTTTGATGGACTCTTGTGCTGTGACAGGGACAACGCTTTTACTCAGGGATACAGTAAGAAAGCTGATGAAACAAGGCTCAATGTACTAATCGATGGTAAGGACTGTGAAGAGCTGAAAGTGGGATTTTACAGTAGCAATTTGTATGCAAGGAGCAGAATAATTCTGAACGTGATTGTGTCCATACAATCACCACCAATCACAAATACAAGCCTACACGACCGAGTATTGATCAGTGAGAGGTCATTTCTCACTTCTGCAGTAACTAAGGTCTACAGAAACATTTTCTCTGGAATACGTCCAGCTATTGTTCTGCAATGTAGATAGATGTCTTCGGGCCTCTGGAGCTAGCTAGTTAATCTTCCTGATTGATTGCCTCTCTACGCATTATAATGATGATCCTCAGGGCTAATGCTAATGAAAAGTGTTTCTTAACCATATTCCGTTGAGGTATTTTGCTTATGAAAATGTGGTTAACATGAAAACGCCACTAATTCCGGGGCTTATGCATGCATATACACGGCAGTGTCATTTTCATATCAGATTGTGACGAGTGTAGAATTTTATTTTCAGCCAGCGCAGCAATCTGCATGCCTAAGTTCATGACTTAGTGGGCTTGCTCAAAATAAAATTCTCCCCTCAATATCAAACTCATGGACCTCTTATTAACATGACCTTATGAGCTTACACCCTCTAACAACCTCCTGAAGTAGAACCCAAAACTCATAAGCGTCCATGGCTGTTGTGTCTTCGTTTTGGACCCCATGGTATTCATTACCAGAAGGTGGTTGCGTTTGTCACAGGGTCTTCATTTCCCGCCTCAATCATGGACCTCTTATTAATTGCAGATTAGTGTTTTGAAAAACATACATTGTGTCCATGAACAAGATGAATAGAACTATAATGGTAGCTAATAAATTCACTTTCCAAAGTTTGGTGCATCTTTTCAATGCACTGGTACCTCACCGAAAAAGAAAAGACAGAATTCTATAGAGGGTAGAGTCTACAAATTCAATAATCTCAACAGAAATAAGCTTATAGATACTGAACTTTTAAGTAGATGATTATATATTTTTTTGGTGTGTCATTTCCTCCAAAAATCCAGTTTCCTAAGTGGACCTCTTCCTTGCACTAAATTCTGCTAGTTTAGTAGTTTTGATTTTGCGTGAGCTGACTCCAAAGAGGACAATTTATCTAGCCATTCTACCAAACTTCGAGAAAACCAAATATTTTGGCGTTTGGATTGCCATAAGTTCATTCCAGCTACATAGAAATCTTTGGAGTTAGGCATTGACGACACCTAAAGGGACCCAAAATCATAAATATCGCTCTTAGGTATTAGCTAGCATACACTCATTTACATCAACACCCGTCTTTTTATTTGTGGATGAGCCTACCTCATTCTGGGAACGGCAAACCTCTTATTGGAGGATGAACAGGAGGAGAAAACATATATGAAAGAGATGGTATCTGTACCTCTTCTTTAAAATAGAAAAAAAATAGAGAAAAAACAATAAGGTAGCCATTCTCTCGAGTTATTTCGAGAAGACATGGCATGGGAGACAGCCCATGTGTATTTAGTGTCGATGGAATCCTAGTGAGAGTAATTGTTGATCTGTCACAAGTCTAGTTTCCCTTGAACACGGGCTAGACTAACGCGGATGCTTTTTCTCCCTTGTCTACCTTAAGACAGTAACCATAGGCTTTTACTTTGGATTGTGATGGAGTTGCCGCATTGAAATGCACTTTGCCTCTATTATTGGCCCCATGGATGATGGTCTGCTTAATTATTAACGTCTCAAAAGATTTATCTCTACTTATTTTTTTCCTTTTTAATTCTGAAGCGCTTTACACACACACTGCAAACTAGAAAATTCAACGAAAAGCATATTTTCATCTTTGAATTTTTGAGTTTCCGTTTACATTATCAATTAAAAGTTAGAATCAATCTTTAGGATTTAACCAGTAGAAGGTAACTATCTTGTGGCTAAACAAGATGTAGATTCAACACAAACCTTTGGATTTATCAATTATTATGATTTCAAACGAGCATGTTGGGAAAACTCGGAATAATCAGACACTAATTTACCCGGATCAATGCAGCGGAATACAATTCACAATTCACAAGTCCTAATTCTTTCCCTCTTTGTGCAATAAAACAGAATCAAATAATGATCAAATATAATGCAAATAATCACAAAATTAACACCAAGATTTTTAACGTGAAAAACCCAATTTGGAAAAAATCACGAGACCGTAGTCCACCTAAAAACTTCCACTATTAACAAATAATGAGTTCACAATCATTCTTCCTCAGATTCAACTAAGGGATACAACATATATATAATCAAGAACAACTTATTCTCGGATTACAACAAGATTAAAGGAGAATTATTTGAGAAAAACTCACAAAACTGATAGCTCCGTTTTCTGTCAAAACGGCTAGCTTCCACACCACCACTCCTCGATCCAACCGTCTAGAATGAAGATCAACGTGTCTAGAAGCTGCTGTCAAAATCTCAGCCCAATCCAATAGTGAACGAGTTGGAAATCGAAGGAAGAACGCAGGCTGCTCTGCTGCTACAGTACCCGAACTTTAAATTTTAAAGGGTCAGCTGCCTCTCTTCTTAATAAATGTGGTGGTCCCACCATCACATGGTACGGGATCATACATAACAAATCTTCCCCTCACGCACCATGTGAGGAATTCGCCATACCGGCGATCAATATATAAGCTTCAATTTAGGAGGCTCTGACAAGCCTGCTTCCTTTTTACAAAACTCAAACTTCTCTCTCGGTAGAGGTTTGGTCATCATATCAGACACATTGTCATCAATATGGATTTTTTCAACAACGAATGACTGTATCTCCATAGCATCTCGAATCCATTGATATCTGATCTCAATATGCTTTGATCAAGAGTGAAAAGTAGGATGCTTATTGAGATGGATTGCACTTTGACTGTCATAGTGCAACACAAAGTTCTCTTGAACTAAGCCAAGTTCATGCAAGAACTTCTTCATCCATAATAACTCTTTGCCTCCTTCAGTAAGAGCAATGTATTTAGCCTCTGTAGTGGATAATGCAACACATTTTTGCAACCTTGATTGCCATGAGACTGCTCCCCCTGCAAACTTCATCAAGTATCCTAATGTGGACTTTCTAGAATCAACATCACCAGCCATATCTGCATCTGTGTATCCATTCAACACAGGTTTATCATTACCAAAATATAAGCTGAAACTGGAAGTACCTTTGAGATACCTGAGTATCCATTTCACTGCTGACCAGTGTTCTTTACTAGGATTGAAGAAGAACCAACTAACTACACCAACTGCATGAGCTATATCCGATCTTGTGCAAACCATAACTTATATCAAGCTACCAATTGCAGATGCATAAGGAACCTTTTTCATCTCATCTTTTTCTTCATCACTTGAAAGACATTGCTTAAAACTTAGTTTAAAGTGGCTTGTAAGTGGCGAACAAACAGGTTTGGAGTTGCTCATGTTGAACCTCTCAAGTACCTTTTGGACATATCTCTCCTGAGATAGCCAAAGTTTCCCCTTCTTCCTTTCATGTGTGATCTTCATGCCAAGAATCTGTTTTGCTGGTCCTAAGTCTTTCATTGCAAAAGACCTGCTCAACTCTTCCTTCAACATCTGAATCTTTTTAGCATCATGGCCAACAATCAACATATCATCTACGTACAATAAGAGAATAATAAAGTTTTCATCTGGAAACCTTTTCATGAATACACAATGATCAGAAGTGATCTTGTCATAACCATGATCCATCATGAAAGAATCAAACTTCTTATACCATTGTCTTGGAGCTTGCTTTAACCCATATAAGCTCCTTTTCAACTTACAAACTAGTTGCTTTTTGCCTTTACTTCAAACCCTTCAGGCTGCTCCATGTATATTTCTTCTTCTAAATCACTATGGAGAAAGGCAGTTTCCACATCAAGTTGTTCAACTTCAAGATTCAAACTAGCAGCTAAACCAAGCATAACTCGGATTGAAGACATCTTGATCACTGGTGAAAGATTTCTTCAAAATCAATACCCTTCTTCTGACCGAAGCCTTTCGTAACCAATCTTGCCTTGTACCTTGGCTGTGAGCAATGCTCATCAATTTTCAACTTGAACACCCATTTTTTCTTGAGTGCTCTTTTACCTTTAGGAAGCTTCACTAACTCAAATGTATGGTTTTCATGCAAGGATTTCATCTCTTTTTGCATTGCTTTCAACCACTCACTTTTCTTCTCATGTGACATAGCTTCATCAAAGCATTCTGGCTCTTCCCTATCAGTGACCAACATATACTCATGAGGAGAATATTTGGTGGAAGGTTGGTGAGGTCTAGTTGACCTTCTCAATTGTGGCTCATCTGGAGCTTCCTGCATAACCTGTTCAGAAATAACATCAACATCATTATTAGCTGTTTCAGGATCACCAACTAATGGCTCAATAAGAGAACCACCACCATCATCATTTTGCAAGTCTCCCCCATGATTAGTAGGTATCACAGGTAACTGTGGAGTAGATTTTAGAGTTGAATTAGATGGAATAAAAGTGGTAGACTCTGTTTTCTCCTTTTGTTTAAAGTCTTCAATGGTTTGATCTTCAAAGAAGATAACATCTCTATTTTTTATAATTTTCTTCTCTTTTGGATCCCATAACCGATAGCCAAACTCATCATCTTCAGAGCCCAAGAAAATACACGGCTTTATCTTGCTATCAAGCTTTGACCTTTCATCTTTAGGAACATGTATAAATGCCCTGCACCCAAACACTCTTAAGTGTGCATAAAAAACATCTTTTCCTTTTCAAACTTTATCTGGAACATCAAATTCAAGAGGAACTGATGGAGAAAGGTTGATCATGACAGCTGCAGTCTTCATTGCCTCACCCCAAAAGGACTTAGGCAGCTTTGGATGAGAAAGCATACACCTAATTCTTTCAACAATGGTTCTGTTCATTCTCTCAACCACTTCATTCTGCTGTGGAGTCTTAGGAACTGTCTTCTCTAACTTGATATAATGTTCCCTGCAGTACTTCTCAAAAGGGCCCTTGTATTCACCACCATTGTCAGCTCGAACACATTTGAGCTTTCTACCAGTTTCTTTTTCAACTCTGGCATGAGGATCTTTAAAGACATTAAGCACCTGATCTTTGAATTTCAAACAAGTGGCCCAAATTTTCCTGAAGTGATCATCAATAAAACTAACAAAGTACAATGCACCTCCAAGAGACTTGTCAATCATAGATCAAACATCAGTATGAACTAAATCAAGAACATGTGATCTTCTTGATTAGTACTCAAAAGTGCATTTTTATCATGGTTTTAT
>SRLM01000665.1:3018-38764 GCA_015708895.1 Populus ilicifolia
TTACAAATAAATGAGCTTGAGGAAATAAGAAATGATGCATATGAAAATTCAAGAATTCATAAAGCAAGAATCAAAGAGTTTCATGACAAGAATATACTGAGAAAAACATTCAATGTTGGTCAAAAAGTCTTGCTTTATAATTCTCGACTGCATTTATTTCCTGGAAAATTAAGATCAAGATGGAGCGGTCCTTTTATTGTGAAACATGTGTATCCATATGGGGCCTACGACATCGAGAATCCAAAGAATGACAATGTTTTCAAGGTAAATGGACAACGTTTGAAAGTTTATTTTGATAATTTTTCAGTTGAACATGACTCTATTGAATTGGGTGATCCTGTATATAAAGATTGATTATTATTATTATTATTATTATTATTTTCTTTTTGAGTAATTTTTTTGCTAGTTTCTCTTACCCCGGTCAAATGGCGGATAACGGTACTCCGTGACTTAAGTCGGTTCTTTCAGTTTCCCATAATAACTAATACCTATATATACATTTGTGCAATTCTTTGAATTCTCATTTGAAAATGGACACTAATCTTGCAAAATTGAAAAAGTATTTTCCCGCTCTGCTTCAAAATATGATTACAAAAATTTACCGTGCTAGATGTGCAAGATTGAGATTGTTAATGAATCATGGAATTCCTGAAGATATTCGCTGGTTGATTGAAGCAAAAGTCCGATTATCAGGTGAGTCCTCTAACTCTTTTATTTCACATATGCCTAGAACAGGTAAAAGTACTTTTGCAAAGAAATGTCATGCAAAATGACTGGAAGTTTGTCATCGATGTGCTAGATGGACTTGTAATACACAATGTCATTCTTTAGGAATGGTATCTATAAACCGTGAAAATAAAATACAATTCATTAAGGATGGCCTAAGTAAGGAGTCTTTGGATAACCTTCTATTGACTCTTGAGACGCATCCTAGTGGAGATGTGCATCGTGCAATTCATGATTTATAGCCACTATTTCATAAAAAACATGATCGACTTAGTCTTGGGAATCTGACTAAAAAAGACCATGTTTGCCAGTTTTTAAGAAAACTGGATGGGAAGTCTATCCTCGACCCATAGAGGGCGTTTAAGTCGTTCTTGGACGTAAAACCGAGGGAAGATGTGAGCCACAATCACAACTACTTGTACATATACATGTTTTTTTTGTAAATAAATAAATAAATAAAAGAGAGAGAGAGTGTGTGAGACTCTAGCTAGCCTACATATAGGAGGTATGATTGCCTTTCTAATTTCTCATCTATAAAACCTTCTTTTCCTTCCTTTCATTTCTACTCAGCCCATACATTTAACAAAAACTCAAGTGTGTAGAAATGGCAAGTTCCTTAAGTCATCACATAAGAAATATTTGTGTTTTCGGCGGATCTAGTCCTGGGAAAGAAAAGGAGTTTTTAGAATCAGCAAATCATCTTGGTCAAGTGGTAGCTGAGAGAAAGATTCATTTAGTATATGGGGGAGGCAGTCTTGGGTTAATGGGAGGTGTGTCAATAACTGCATTTTGAGGAGGTAGTCAAGTTTTAGGGGTCATCCCCGAAGCTTTAGCACAAGGGGACATCATTGAAAAAACAATTGGAGAGGAACTTCAGGTCCCTATAATGTCAGCTTGAATAAATGCAATGTTTAACCATGTTGATGCCTTCATTGCTTTACCAGGTGGTCTAAGCACATTGGAAGAGATATTTCATATTTCGTCTTAGGTCCAACTACACATTCACCATAAACATATAGGTTTGTTAAATGTTAATGGTTATTATGATAAGTTGTTGTCTTTTCTTGATCACGCTGTGGAACAGGAATTTCTAACATCTTCTGCATGACAAATCATAATCTCTGCTGCTACTGCTGAACAATTGATTGACCAACTACAATCTTTTGTTCCTGTAACTGATCCTTCCATGAGTCGCATAAGTTGGTCAACCAAGGAAAGCCGTAAAAAGCTTAGATTGGATTTGAGCCTTCGTTTGTGAATCTTTGTGTCTTTTGGTTTTATTATTGTGTTTTGTTATTACTTATATTTGTTTTAGTGTGTTTCAGGTTTGTCAGTGTTCGTTATTTCAAGTGATATCTTCTATACTCTATCTTTCTACCTTTAAACATTGAGGACAATGTCTTTTGGCCATGTCTGGAGTTCTAGAAGTCAAAATGAGCTGAATTTTATTACATAAGAAAGATGAGATAATTTCCTAGAACTTTCATGTTTTCAAGTGGCTCTAATTTTGACGTCATCAATGACGTTTTAGGCAGACAAGAGAAGATGAGGATTGTTACCAAGTCAAGGATTGACCATCTACTCATCAATTAGTCATCAAATCAATAGTTCCCAATTTTGGCCTATAAAAGGAGGCAGTTTCCATGCATTTAGGCATCTTGGTGTCCAGATCTAGATCATGCTCTTGTTTTCTCTCTTTGTATTCTTTATGCTTTGTTTTCATTAATATCAAGTTTATGCCTTTCATTTGCTTTCCTTTCCTTAGTTAACTTTTATGTTCTTATTTTGTTTATCTATTTTTCTTTCTTTCATTTTGTCTAGCTAAGTTAATTATGTCAAGGTTAAAAGGTTACACTAATGGTGTAAGAATAAGTATGGTATAAACTTAATATGGACTTTAATGTTTAATAATAACATGTTTTATATTTGTTATCTTGTTCACTCTTTAATATTTTGCTTGTTAAATGACTAATCTTGATTTATGTTGTATAATAATTGGTACAACAAATGCTTGGCAATTTCATAGGCCATACTGTATGGTATAACCGACACCTGAGCTATGAAAGGAACTTGATTTGTTGTTAACATAAGTTATAATCATGAATGCTTGATGAAATTTACAAGTATTAGCATTAATTGAATAGGATGACTAATGTAATCATGTCAATAATCTATAATCTGATTGGAACCTCCTTCATATGTGGTTTCCAATTGAACAATAAGAGTTTATACTATACTTGTTTGACATACCATTAGTGGAACCTCTAACCTTGACATTTGTTATTATCATTGTTAATCCTTACTTTAATATCTCATCATCATCATCTTCTTCTTCTCTTTCTTTACTATTACTACTACTACTACTACTACTATTATTATTATCATTATTGTTGTTGTTGTTGTTGTTGTATTGTTATTATTTATAATTTGTACAATATCCTCCCTGTGGTTCAACCCCGGTCTTGCCAGGTTATTTATTACTTCGACACTCCTGTACTTGGGAAAAGACATTAATCTTTTCACCGTGTCAATTATCCCTTTTCCCTTAGTTGTTACCTTTAACAATATAACATAAATAATGTAATAATCCAATATGCAACCCACAATCATATGTTTAAAGTGTGTGTGTAAATTAAGGTTTAAGAATACATGTTAAATAAATATATAAGCATAATTAAGTGATAACAATGCGATAGTTAATAAATCTTAATATTTCAAGAAGCATTATAATAGATCTTGTTACGAATAGTTACTAAGATGCGTCTCAAGAATCATAAAAAGTTCTCCTTACTCTACCATCATAGTAACAACAATTTTGCACATGCTTTATGAAATAGAAAACACAGTTAGTTTTTTTTTTAGCTACTACCCTCTCCCCCCAACTAAAACGAGACATTGTCCTCAATGTTTAAAGGTAGAAAGATAGAGTATAGAAGATATCACTTGAAAGAACGAACGCTAACAAACCTGAAACACACTTAAACAAATATAAGAAATAAAAAAAACACTAATAAAACCAAAAGACACAAAGATTCACAAATGGAGCTCAAATCCAATCTAAGCTTTTTACGGCTTTCCTTAGGTGACCAATTTATGCGACTCATGGAAGGATCAATTACAGGAATAAAAGATTGTAGTTGGTCAATCAATTGTTCAGCAGTAGCAGCAGAGATTATGATTTGTCGTGTAGAAGATGTTAGAAATTCCTGTTCCACAGCATGATCAAGAAAAGACAACAACTTATCATAATAACCATTAACATGTAACAAACTTATGGGTTTATGGTGAATGTGTAATTGGGCCCAAGAGAAAATATGTAAGATCTCTTCTAATGTGCCTAAACCACTTGGTAAAGCAATGAAGGCATCAATATGGTTAAACATTGCATTCATTCAAGTTGACATTATGAAGACCTGAAGTTCCTCTCCAATTATTTTGCCAATGATGTCCCCTTGTGCCAAAGCTTCAGGGAGGACCCCCAAAACTTAACTACCTCTTAAAAATACAGTTATTGACATACCTTCCATTAACCCAAGACTGTCTTCCCTATACACTAAATGAATTTTTCTCTCAGCTAGCACCTAACCAAGATGATTTGCTGATTCTAAAAACTCATTTTCTTTCCTAAAACTAGATCCACCAAAAACACAAATACTTCTTATATGATGACTTGAGGAACTTGCCATTTCTACACACTTCTATTTTTGTTGAATGTATGGGTTGAGTAGAAATGAAAGGAAGGAAAAGAGGGTTTTATAGATGAGAAATTATAAAGGCATAAACTTGATATTAATGAATGCAAAGCATAAACATTACAAAAAATACAAAGAAAGAAAACAAGAGCATGATCTTGATCTGGACACCAAGATGCCTAAATGCATGGCAAATGCCTCCTTTCATAGGCCAAAATTGAGAACTATTGATTTGATGACTAATTGGTGAGTCGGTGGCCAACTCTTGACTTGATGACAATCATTATCTTTTATTTTCTACCCAAAACATCATTGCTAACATCAAAATTAAAACCGCTTAAAAACATGAAAGTTGTAGGAATTTGTCTCATCTTTCTTGTGTAAAACATTTAGATTATTTTGACTTTTAGAACTCCGGATATGGCCAAAATACTGAATAGTGCTCGTGCTAGAGGACAGACTCAGACTTTTTTGTTGTTGCTTCAATTTGAACTTGAAAATGGCCTTTTTAGATTTGGACTCCATATGAAAGTTTTAGGCCTATGTCTTACCTTTCCAACCATATAAACTAGACCTAAATCTAAGATCTACAATTGTAGATATGATCCAATTACAGAACAATGTTCCGGTTTGGACTGTACCAACATCTCTTTTCTAAGTTTGGCCATCTCTTTGTCCTTTCAATTTCAGTTCTTAAATTCATCATTCAATCCTTTTATTTATGTGATAGGCCTGCATTTAAAATGAACATTTACCATAAATTAAAGGTATTTTATATTATCAGATATACCCGGTTACTCATAAAGTTATAAACTTAAAGTGATTTTACTCATATTTCAAGTTGTTGTTTGATGTAAAGATAAACATTTATAATGAATATCCCTAGTTACTGAGCAACTCAAATCATTGAAGTAGATAACGCTTTGTACACATATTTATTTAATTATCTAATAATTATTACTCTATTTAGTTAAACCTTGTTTAGGACTAGATTAAAAAGGATGATCAATAGTAAAGCATCACACTTATCTTTTATGCATAATCACACAACTCGCACAATTTTTACAAGGAAAGATGTTCTTCAATAATCTTAAAAAGATCTAAAAGTATGTTATATCTTGCTTTATAAGATATTATTTATCCCAAATTAAAGCATGCAATGTTCAACATAATAATGAATCCAAAAATATAATGTTGATCTTAAACAAGTCTTATTCACCTATGAAAGCAAATTTTTTTTTTCAAACAAGCATGACCATCTCAAGCATTTAGCATAACTAAATATCTAAAATTAGGTTTCACATTATCCTTAATGTAAAAAAAAGAAGAAGAAGAAGAAAAGAATAAAGATTAGAAAATTGTTACTCCGTTTTTTTTCAAGGATGAATGTCAGATTGAATTAAACATGAATTGATTTTTTGCTTGATTCCTTTTTTACTTGCATGTCACAACTAAAAGAAAACATCAAACCACTTTTTTTTTTTTTACAAATAAAAAACCTCATGCCCCCAATTTAGAATAATGCATTGTCCCTAATGCATGAACAAGTAAATATAAGAGTTGGAAAAATAAAAGAAAAAAAACACATTACTTGCTAACTCAACTTAGCCATTAGTCTATGAGTGATAGGGGGTATTAACCTTGTGAATTACACTATATTTTCTCATCAACATCGTAATAAGCTTGTTACAAAAACACTATCCCCCATTACTAATCATAGCTCAGGGCATGCCAAAACGAGAGAAAATATTTTCTTTCAAGAATTTGACCATAACTCGATGGTCATTGGTTAAAGATGCAATGACCTTCACCCTTTTAGATACATAATCAACAACTATAAGGATGAATTGTTAGCCATATGAACTTGGAAAAGGTCCCATGAAATTAACCCCCCAACAATTGAATATTTCCAAAACAAGAATAGGGTTAAGGGGCATCATGTTATGCCTAGTGAGGTTACCTAGTTATTGGCATTGGTCACTTGCAACACAGAAGGCATAAACATCTTTAAAAATGGTGGGCTAATAAAAACCACACTACAAGATCTTGACAATGGTTTTCTTGGAAGAGAAATGACCACCACAGGCCAATGCATGACAAAAATTAATGACACTTGGAATTTCATGATCAGGGATGTACCACCTAACAATTTGGTTAGGACAATATTTAAATAGGTAGGGGTCATCCCATAAATTGATATACACATCGCGCAAGAATTTTTGTTTGTCAAGTTTAGACTAATAAAAAGGAATATGACTTGTAGCTAGGTAATTTGCTATGTTAGCATACCATGGAGAACCAATGTAAGAGACAGTACTTGCACAAAATAAATTTTCATGAGCAATAAGTTCATTTATTGGAGATTCATCAATTATGGTCTTATCACTTGAAAAATGATAAGCCACTACATTCTTTTTTCCTTTTTTATCTTGAATTTCAAGGTTAAACTCTTGGAGTAGGACGATCCATCGAATCAAACATGGTTTGGCATCTTGTTTTGTGAGCAAGTATTTCAATGCTACATGATCAGTAAAAATAATAACAAGAGATCCAATCAAATAAGACTTAAACTTGTCTAATGTAAATACCACAGCTAAGAGTTCTTTTTCAGTTGTAGTGTAATTTAATTAAACATCATTTAAAGTCTTGCTAGCATAATAAATGACATGAGGCTTCTTATCTTTTCTTTGCCCTAAAACAGCCCCCACCGCAAAATCACTAGCATTACACATCAGTTCAAATGGTAAAGACCAATCGGGAGCTTGCATAATTGGTGCAGTGGTCAAAAACCCTTTAAACTTTTTAAAAGTTTATTGATGTTTTGATGTCCAATCAAATTAGACATTTTATGACAACAAGTTACACAATGGTTTTGCAATGGTACTAAAAGAATGGATAAATCTTCTATAAAAACCAGCATGTCTTAAAAAAGATCTCATATCTTTCACAATCCTAAAGGTAAGTAATTTTTAAATGATTTTAACTTTTAACTTATCTACCTCTATCCCTTTTGAAGAGACAATGTAACCTAAGACAATGCCATGTGTCACCATAAAATAACACTTCTTCCATTTGAGTATAATATTTCTCTCTTCACACCTTTCAAGAACTTTTTCTAAATGCATTAGAAACAACTCATAAGAATCCCTATAAACTAAAAAATCATCCATGAAAACTTTCAAAAAATTTCCACTATGTCACTAAAAATACTCATCATACACCTTTGAAAAGTAGTAGGTGCATTCACAAGCTAAAGGGCATTCTTCTATAAGTATAGGTACCAACAGAACAAGTAAAAATGGTTTTTTCTTGGTCTCCTAAGAAAATCTCAATTTGGTTGTAACCTAAGTTTCCATCAAGAAAATAATAGAAAACTCTTCCAACTACTTTTTCAAGCTTCTAGTCTAAAAATGGAAGAGGAAAATGGTTCTTCCTAGTCTTCATGTTCAACGTAGAATAATGAATGCACATACGCCATCTAGTTTGGATTTTTATTGGCACTAGCTTAGTATTTTCATTTTTCATTACCATGACTCTAGGCCAACTTGGGTTGGACTAACCCGTTTTGAGTTTGTAATGGGATAAATGATACCTACATCAAGTAGCTTAAGCACTTCACCTCTCATTACTTCCTTCATGTTTGGGTTCAATCGTCTTTGCATTTGCCTAATAGATTTAGCCTCTTCTTCAAGATAAATTCTATGTGTACATACAAGAGGGCTAATTCCTTTCAAGTTAGTAATTGTCCACCCAATTGCTTTCTTATGTTTTCTCACCACTCTCAAAAGTTTTTGTTCCTGCTCTGTGCTAAGTTTTGATGAGATCACAATAGGATATGATTCATCTTCCCCTAGAAATGATACTTAAGATCACTTGATAAAGGCTTCCTTTCTGGTTTATAAGGTTGAACAAGAAATGCCTCAACTTTCACTTGGGTTGAAATCAAAGGCTTAAACGATGGGGTCCATTGACCTATTGACATAATAAGCATTGGATCTAGATAAATCTCAAGCTCTCTTACTTCCTTATCATCAGATTCCAAAGAATAAAATCTCTTATCATGAATTAAAGTTTTCTCTAATGGATCCTTTATCCATACTCTCTTAAAGTATTCTTGACAAACTGTTTGGATCAAATCTACCTTTCTAATGTCCTCATGTTCATCATTTTGTTTGGAAACATTAAATATATTTATCTCCACAGTCATATTTCTAAAAGACAATTTTATCACCCCATTCCTACATTTAATTAAAGCATTAGATATAGCTAGGAAAGGTCTACATAACATGATTGGGATAGAAGCATTAGATCCTTGAATAGATGCGGTGTCTAATACTACAAAATCAATAGAAAAGTAGAATTTATCTACCTAGACCAACAAATCCTCAACAATACCCCTGAGAATCTTGATTGACCTATCAGCTAATTGAAGGGTGATTCGAGTAGGCTTGATTTCTCCTAAACTTAATTGTTTATAAGTAGTGTAGGGTATTAAATTCACACTTGCTCCTAAATCCAACAAAGCTTGATCTATCTTATAACTTCCAATAATGCATAAAATGGTAGGACAACTAGGATCTTTGTATTTGGGAAGGGTCTTAAATTGGATGATGGTACTAGCAGTTCAATTAGAAAGGCTCTTTCTTTCACATTCAATCTCCTTTTAACTATGCATAAATCCTTAAGAAACTTTGCATAAGATAAGACTTCTTTAATTGCATCAAGGAGTGGAATATTGGCTTTCACTTGTTTGAACAATTCATAGATTTTCAAGTTCATAAGATCATGTTTAGGTTTCCCTAATATTTGTGGAAATGGTGCTCTCAGAACAAATTCTAAATCACTCACTTTAACTTTAATTTTTCTTGAATCATCTCCTTTCTCACACATTTATCTCACCTTTGTTTTCACTGAAACTGTCATTTGTCACTTCTGTTTTGATTCCCTTTTCACTTTCCCTAGATTTCTACTCTACAAAACCTTTAGGAATCCTAAAACCTGTACCTTTGTCAACAATCTTTTAATTTCTAAGGGTGGTGATGGCTTGGACTTGTTCATAGTTTAAAGGTTCACTATGTGATGATTCACTCATGTGTACCTGACTTCTAAGATTTGGCATTGGTTGAGCTGGGATTTTTCTCTTCTTTTGAATGCTTAGTGTTGAGCCAACTTGGTTAGTTGACTTCGAATATCATCTTAGGTCCTATTGGTTTGGTCTTTGATTTGTACTTAAAAGTGCATTTTTTATCAAGGTTTTATGTCATCATTTTACACCTAAAGTATCAATAACTCCTTAACTAAAACATGTTTTATGATAATATATCTAATAATATAAGATACCTTTAATTTATGGTAAATGTTCATTTGAAATGTAGGCCTATCACATAAATAAAAGGATTGATTGATGAATTTAAGAACTGAAATTGAAAGGACAAAGAGATAACCAAACTTAGAAAAGAGATACTGGTGCAATCCAAACCAGAACACTGTTCTGTAATTGGGTCATATCTGGAGCTGTAGATCTCAGATTTAGTTCTACTTTATATGGATGGAAACGTAAGACATGGGCCTACAACTTTTATATGCCCAAGATCTAAAAAAGGTTATTTTCAAGTCCAAATTATAGCAACAGTAAAGAAGTCTGAATCTATCTTCCAACCCGAGCATTGTTCAGTGTTTGGCCTATATCTAGAGTTCTAGAAGTCCAAATGAGCTGAATTTGTTACACAAGAAAACTGAGATAATTTCCTGCAACATTTATGTTTCAAATGGCTCTAATTTTGATGTTATCGATAACATTTTCGGTAGAAAAAAGAAGATAAGGATTGTCACCAAGTTAAAAGTTAGTCACTCACTTATCAATTAGTCATCAAATTAATAGTTTCTAATTTTGGCCTATAAAAGGAGGCATTTCTCATGCATTTAGGCATCTTGGTCTCTAGATAAAGATCATGCTCTCGCTTTCTCTCTTTGTATTTTTTGTAATGTTTATGCTTTGCTTTCATTAATATCAAGTTTATGCCTTTCATTTCCTTTTATTTACTTAGTTAACTCTTATCTTATTTATGTTCTTATTTTGTTTATTCATTTTTTTTTTCATTATGTCTAGCTAAGTTTATTATGTCATGGTGAAAAGGTTACACTAATGGTTTAAGAATAAGTATAGTGTAAACTTAATATGGACTTTAATGTTTGATACTAACATGTTTTGTATTTGTTATCTTGTTCACTTTTTAATACTTTGCTTGTTAAATGAGTAATCTTGATTTATGTTGTATAACACTTTGTACAATAAATGCTTGGCATTTTCATAACTCATACTGCATGGTATAACTGACACCTGAGCTATGAAAGAAACTTGATTTCTTGTTAACATAAGTTATAATCATGAATGCTTGACGAGATTTACAAGTATTAGCATTAATCGAATACGATGACTAATGTAATCATGTTCACAATCTATAATCTGATTGGAATCTCCTTTATGTGTGTGGTTTCCAATTGAATAATAAGAATTTATACTATACTTGTTTGACATACTATTAGTGGATCCTCTAACCATGACATTATTTGTTATCATTGTTTAATCCTTACATTAATTTTCCATCTTGAAGTTTTCATCAACTTTTCTTCTTCTTCTTCTTCTTCCTTTTCTTTATTACTACTTCAACAACAACAACAACAACAACAACTATTAATGCTATTATTACTACTATTATTATTGTTGTTGTTGTTATTACTATTGTTGTTGTTTATAATTGCTATTTATGATTTGTACAATTAACATCCTTGTGGTTCGACCTCGGTCTTACCGGGTTATTTATTACTTTAACACTCCTGCATTTGGAAGAAGACAAATTATCTTTTGGTTGTGTCAAGTTTTTGGCACCGTTGCCAGGGAGGTAAGTTCTTGTACAAATTATAGTTTTTATTTTATTCTCTTTTCACTTTTCTTGTATATAGCTTTGTTTCTTTTGTTTTGTTTCTCCTTCTTTTGTTTTCTTCTTCCTCCTATTCTATTCCTACATGTGCATGAGAGTGTGGTCACGTACATGAAGTGGTACCATCATGCATAGTTTTTCCTCCTAATACATCTCATTTTAATTTTAAGCCGGACATTATTCAACTTTTGCCTTATTTTCATGGCATAGAATTGGAAAACTCTTACTTGCATTTAAAGGAATTTGAGGAGGTCTGTAACAGATATAATGATTCAAATTGTCGCATAAACACCATTAGATTAAAGCTTTTTCCTTTTTCATTAAAAGATAAAGCTAAAACATGGCTATAAAATTTGAGACCAAGATCCATTCGTGCTTGGGATGAAAGGTAACAGCAGTTTTTAAAAAAGTTTTTCCCATCTCATAGAACAAACTTGTTCAAAAGATAAATCACCACTTTTACTCAAAAACCAGGAGAAACATTTTATCAATATTGCGATAGGTATCGAGACTTGCTAAATACTTGCCCTCCTCATGGTTTTGAAACATGGAGATTGGTTTCACATTTTTATGAAGGGTTAACACCTAGAGATAGGCAAATGGTTGAATTGATGTGCAATGGAACTTTTAAAGATAAAGACCCTAATAAAGCAATGGAGTGCTTAGACTTGTTAGCTGAAAATGCTTAAAATTAGGACACCGTAGGTACTTATGAGGCACCAAGTAAAACTCAACCTCATACATTTAGTGGAGGTATGTACAACCTTAGGGAAGATCATGACCTTCAAGCCAAGTTTGCATCTTTAGCTAGAAAAGTCGAGGCACTAGAATTAAAAAAAAAGTGGTCAATTAAAATCTGTCAAAAACATTATGTGTCAAATATGTGAAACAAATGAACACTCAATCAGTAATTGTCTAACCTTGCCTTCTTTTAAGGAATTTCTCCATGAACAAGCTCATGCTTTAAACAGTTTTCAAAGGCCTAACCATAATCCATACTCGCAAACATACAATCATGGTTGGAGAAATCACCTAAATTTTAGTTGGAAGAGTGATAATAACAATGTATAAACTTCACAACCACTGTTTCAAGTACAATATAATTTTCAAAATTCTCATGGATATACACCTTTTTATGCTCCACCTCTTAGAAGAAATCTTGAGGAAACATTGCATGCATTCATTGAAAAGCAAGAGACAATCAATACTTAACTTGCTCAAAACATGACAGATTTTAAAGATACTCTTGCAAAATTAACATTTGCTCTCAGTTTCCAAGAGAAAGGTAAGTTTCCATCTCAACCTCAACAAAATCCCAAGGGGTAATATAATGCAAATGCAAGTAATTCTGAAAGTCAACACATGGATCAAGTCAAATCAGTCACTACTCTTCGTAGTGGTAAGGTTATAGAAAAACCCATTCTTGAGCCTTATGACAAAGATGATGAGTCAATCTCTAGGGGTAAGGAAGAGGTTGAATCTAAAATTTGCAAATAAATGACTGATTCCCCGCCAATACTTCCATTTCCTCAAGCCATGACCAAACAAAGAAAAGTCAATCACAACTTTGAAATCTTTGAAACTTTCAAACAGGTAAGGATCAATATACCTTTGTTAGATGCTATTAAACAAGTTTCTTCTTATGCTAAAATTTTGAAAGATCTATGCATTGTGAAGAGGAACTGAATATGAAAAAGAAAGTCTTTTTAGCCAAACAAGTAAGTGTCATTCTTCAGAACAATAATGCTTTGAAATATAAAGACCCTGGTTGTCCTACAATTTCTTGCTTTATTGGAGAACATAAAATTAAAAGAGCCTTACTTAATCTTAGAGCCAGTGTGAATTTACTTCCATTTTCAAAGTCTTAAATTAAGTGAGTTAAAACCAACTTCTATAACTCTTTTACTTGCCGATAGATTTGTAAAAGTGTCTAGAGGAATTGTCAAAGATGTGTTAATACAAGTCGATAAATTCATTTATCCTGTGGATTTTGTTATCTTGGACACAGAACCTATTCAAGCATATAATTCATTTCTTGTTATTTTAGGACGTCCGTTTCTTGCAACTTCTAATGCATTGATTAATTGTAGGAATGGACTGATGAAGCTATCAATTAGAAGCATGTGAAAGTTATTTCTCGTAAAAAAAATAGCTACAAAAATCTTTCAAAATGGATTTTATTGGCCCACCATGTTTAAGGACACGCATGCATTCTGCAAAACTTATGAAAATTGTTAAAAGTTGATACTCGTCAAAAAGTTTTACTTTATAATTCTTAACTCTATTCATTCTCTAGAGAGCTAAGATCAAGATGGAGCAATCCTATAGGGCCTGTGATATTGAGAATTTAATGAATGATAATGTTTTTAAAGAAAATTGACATCGTTCGAAAGTTTACTTTGATAATTTTTCTAGTGAACATGAATCAACTGGTTTGAATGATCTTGTAGATAAAGGTTGATTATTTTTTTTCTCATATTGTTTTTTTTCTTTTCGAGTGATTTTTTCTAGGTTCTCTCACCCCGGTCAAATGGCGGACAATGGTACTCTGTGACTTAAGTCAGTTCTTTCAGTTTTCCATAATAACTGATATATATGTATATATTTATGCAATTCTATGAATCTCTCTTCCAAATCTCATTTGAAAATGAACACTAATCTTGAAAAATTGAAAAAGTATTTTCCCACTCTGCCTCGGAATGCGATTACAAAAATTTACCATGCTAGATGTGCTAGATTGAGATTGTTAATGAATGATGGAATTCTTGAAGATATTCACTGGTTGACTAAAGCAAAGATCCGATTATCAAGTGAATCCTCTAATTCCTTCATTTCACACATGCTTGGAATAGGTAAAAGAACTTTTGCAATGAAACGTTGTGCAAGACGATTAAAAGTCTATTATCGATGTGTTAGATGGGCTTGTAATGCACAATGTCATTCTTTAGGAATGATATCTATAACTCGTGAAGGTAAAATATAATTCATTAAAGATGGCCTAAGTAAGGAGTCTTTAGATAATCTTCTATTAACTTTTGAGATGCATTCTAGTGGAGATGTGCATCGTGCAATTCATGATTTATGAACCTATTTTCATAAAGAACATGATCGGCTTAGTCTTGGCAATCTGACTAAAAACAACCTTGTGTGCTAGTTTTTAAGAAAACTGGATGAGAAACATATCCTCAACCCATAGAGGGCGTTTAAGTCGTTCTTGGATGTAAAACCAAGGGAAGATGAAGCCACAATCATAACTACCTATATAGACACATGCTTTTTTAAAATACATAAATAAATAAATAAAGAGAGAGAGAGAGAGAAAGTGAGTGAGACTCCAGCTGGCCTACATATAGGTGATATGATTGCCTTTTCAATTTCTCATCTATAAAATCCTCTCTTCCTTCCTTTCATTTCTATTTAACTCATACATTCAACAAGTATAGAAATGTGTTGCAATGGTAAGTTTCTCAAGTCATCACGTAATATTTGTGTTTTCGGTGGATCCAGTCTTGGAAAAGAAAAGGAGTTTTTAGAATCAGCAAATCATCTTGGTCGGGTGTTAATTGAGAGAAAGATTCATTTAGTGTATAAGCAGTTTTAGGGTTAATGGGAAGTGTGTTAATAGCTGCATTTTTAAGAGGTAGTTAAGTTTTGGGGGTCGTCTCTAAAGCTTGAGCACAAGGGGACATCATTGGAAAAACAATTGGAGAGAAACTTCAGGTCTCCATAATGTCAGCTCGAATGAATGCAATGTTTAACCATATTGATGCCTTTATTACTTTACTAGGTGGTCTAGGCATATTGGAATAGATCTTTTATATTTCCTCTTGGGCCCAACTGCACATTCACCATAAACCTATAGGTTTGTTAAATGTTAATGGTTATTATGATAAGTTGTTGTCTTTTCTTGATTATGTTGTGGAACAAGTATTTCTAACATCTTCTGCATGACAAATCATAATCGATGCTCTACTGCTGAACAATTGATTGACTAACTACAATCTTTCATTCCTGTAATTGATCCCTCTATGAGTCATATAAATTGGTCATCTAAGAAAAGCCGTAAAAAGATTACATTAGATTTGAGTCTTCATTTATAATTTTTTTTTGTCCTTTTGTTTTATTATTATGTTTTGTTATTTCTTATTTTTGTCTTAGTGTGTTTTAGGTTTATCAGTGTTTGTTATTTCAGGTGATATTTTCTATACTCTATCTTTCTACCTTAGAACATTAAGGACAATGTCTCCTTTCAGTTGGGGGGAGAGGGTGGTAGCTAAAAAAAAGAAAACTAAATATGTTTTCTATTTCATAAAGTATGTGCAAAATTGTTGTTACTATGATGGTAGAGTAAAGAAGATCTTTTTATGACTCTTGAGAAGCATCTTAGTAATCATTCTTAATAAGGTCTATCATAATACTTCTTGAAATATTTAGGTTTAAAAACTCTAGCATTACTATCACTTAATTCTGCTTATGTACTCATTTAACATGTATTCTTTCTTAAACCTTAATTTACACACACACTTTAACATATGATTATGGATTGCATATTGGATTATTACATTATTTATGTTTTTTTGTTAAATGTAACAACTAAGGGAAATGGATAGTTTATAATTTGCAAAAAAAATAAAAAATTGGATAATAAATTTAAATACTTTGATTAATAAGAGGTATTGAGAAGATATATAAATTTAATGAGAGTTTGTTTATCTAGATAGATTAATCAAAGTTGAATGATGAATACCTTTGTGGAATTTATAAATTGTTTTTCTATTTTAATACTTTGATTACTAGAGACTAGTAATATGCTGGTTGGGGTGTGTGATTAGTACTTAAAAGTACATTTTTTATTAAGGTTTTATGTCATCATTTACACTTGAAGTATCAATAACTCTTTAACTAAAGCATGTTTTATAATAATATATCTAATAATATAAGATACCTTTAATTTGTGGTAAATATTCATTTAAAATGTAGGCCTATCACATAAATGAAAGGATTGATTGATGAATTTAAGAACTGAAATTGAAAGAACAAAAAGATGACCAAACTTAGAAAAGAGATGCTGGCGCAATCCAAACCAGAACACTGTTCGGTAATTGGGTCATATTTGGAGCTGTAGGTCTCAGATTTAGGTCTAATTTATATGGATGGAAGGTAATACATGGGCCTACAACTTTCATAAGAGCTTAAGATCTTAAAAAGTCATTTTCAATTCAAAATTATAGCAACAACAAAAAAGTATGAATTTGTCTTCCAGCGAGAGCACTGTTCAGTGTTTGGTCCATATCTGGAGTTACAGAAGTTCAAACGAGCTGAATGTTTTACACAAGAAAGTTGAGACAATTTTCTATAAGTTTCATGTTTTCAAATGGCTCTAATTTTAACATTATCAATGATGTTTTGGGTAGACAAGAGAAGATAAGGATTGTCATCAAGTCAAGAGTTGGTCACACACTAATCAATTAGTCATTAAATCAATAGTTCCCAATTTTAGACTATAAAAGGAGGCATTTGCCATGCATTTAGGCATCTTGGTTTCCAGATCAAGATCATGCTCTTACTTTCTCCTTTTGTATTTTTTGTAATGTTTATACTTTGTTTTCATTAATATCAAGTTTATGCCTTTCATTTCCTTTCAATTACTTAATTAACCTTTATCTTATTTATGTTCTTATTTTGTTTATTTATTTTTCTTTCTTTCATTATGTCTAGCTAAATTTATTATGTCAAGGTGAAAAGGTTACACTAATGGTGTAAGAATAAGTATCGTGTAAACTTAATATGGATTTTAATATTTGATACTAATATGTTTTATATTTGTTATCTTGTTCACTCTTTAATACTTTGCTTGTTAAATGACCAACAAATGCTTGATTTATGTTGTATAACACTTGGTACAACAAATGCTTGGCACTATCATAGCCCAAACTGTATGGTATAACTGACACTTGAGCTATGAAAGGAACTTGATTTGTTGTTAACATAAGTTATAATCATGAATGCTTAATGAGATTTACAAGTATTAGCATTAATCAAATAAGATAACTAATGTAATCATGTTAACAATCTATAATCTGATTATAACCTCCTTTGTGTATGGTTTCCAATTGAATAATAAGAGTTTATACTATACTTGTTTGACATATCATTAGTGAATCCTCTAACCTTGACATTGTTTGTTATCATTGTTTAATCCTTACGTTAATTTTTCATCTCAAAATTCTCATCAACTTTTCTTCTTCTTCTTCTTCTTTTTCCTTACTACTACTACTACTACTACTACTACTACTACTATTAGTATTATTATTGCTACTATTATTATTGTTTTTATTATTATTACTATTGTTGTTGTTTATAATTTGTACAATTAACCTTCCTGTAGTTCAACCCCGGTCTCACTAGATTATTTATTACTTCGACATTCCTGCACTTGGAAGAAAACAACAATCTTTTAGTCATGTCAATCTTGAAATTTGTAAGCCTAATTGTTAATTCCTCTTTATGTTTACATGAATAGTTGAAGAATATCATTTAAGGATCTCTTAGGAGGTGGTTGATACGTGTTATGTATGGAAGCATGAAATGGTTAGGGTGGAGGTTGAAATGTTTGAGGTACTAAAGAGCCCTCATTTCACTATCTGAAATTTGGGTGGTTCCTCCATCCAAGATTATAGTCATCAGAGTAGGGATTGCCTACTTGGTTTGAAAAAGGCTTTCTCACATTACTTGAATAAGAAGTTTGGCCATATAACACTTCCTTAAAGGCTAAAATGGTAAGACACTTAATTTTCCTATGTCATTTGCTCTCACATATAACACAACTCTCCTTTTGTTATTCACTCATGACATGTACTTTTTTAAGCTCAAGAGACTCTACTTTCCTAGTTAATGAGGCTAATCTAGCTTTGAGGTCATCAGTCTCTTCAATTGGAACTTACCACTTGAATGAGCAATTGTGTTTCTAAACTCAACATAAAGTGGGAAAAAGGTCTCCCATTGCTTTGTGTTTTTAGCCAATTGATCAAAAAAATCAAAAGGCTTCACTTGGTTTTTTGTCATAAAACTTATCATTACACATGGTTGACACCAGCTTTTTAAAATCCATGGTAAGAGAGTCGTAGAAGAAACTCACTAACCTCCATGATACGATCCAAGCAGGGTCAAATTTGGATTTTGATGTAAAATGTGCAACTATCCAGTTTTATAGCAATAGTCATAATTCTCAATCGGACCATTGGATCGAGCTGAAATTTTATGTGGAGTCTCCTGACATATTGTATTATCTTGGTTTAAAATTTAAGGTCAAATAGAGTTCGGGAAGGTATCTCAATACGGGTCAATAGAGACTGTATGAATTTTTTTATTTACTTCCTTTTGACTTGTGGACTTCTTATTTGGCTAGGATTATTTTCCTAAAAGATGTGGCAGCTTATTTTGGAAGTATACTAATTCTACAAGGATGTTTTAATGGGTTGCAACATAGTTTTCAATTGTGGCACGGATTCATAATTACTTCAGAATCCTTCTCTTATAAGTATTCCTTATTCATCCGAGCTGCAAAAAGAAAGAAGACTTTAGAATACATTTTACCTTCAGATCAGATTTCCTAGTCTATTTGGGACTTCTTAATGGTGACAAATCCGATTCTGGCATATTTAGGATAGTAAATTTTAGATTTTTATATTTTTATTGTTTTCTTTTTAGTCTTTGGGTTATTATTACTTATTTAGGTCAATTGTAAGTGGGCTACATATAAGTACAGCTAAGGGGGGTCCATTAGGGTTTCTTTAAGTCTAGAATCACTATAAATAGAGGCATAACCAAATATGTAAGGAAAGATAATTCAGATTAATAAAACTTCTTGTTTGTCGCATTTTGTGTGTGTATGTGTTGGTGAGATAATCTCCCTTCCATGGTTCTCTAATGAACTGAAAAATGACTTATCAAAGAACAACTATCTTCGTGGCATCATCCTTATACTTCTCATTCACGAATCAATATTCATTGGGTGGGGGTTTTTCGTTTTCAATAGTGTCGGTGCCTAGGTACAAGTTATCTTTGTGTCACACTCTTATCAAACCTGATTTACTTGGCTTTCTGGGAATTGGTGTCTTTATGTGTGGATTGCATGACCATGTGATCACAAAGTTCACATTACTCCATATCTCAAAACCATGGTAGGGGTATGCATTTAACAAATCTTTGAACTTTTCCCAAGCTTGGTGAAATGAATCATTTGGACTACAAGAAAAATTTATCATTTAACGTTGTAAGGTTGTCATCTTATGAGTGGGGAAGTATTTTTTTTAAAAATTCAACTTGCATTTCCCTCCATGTACCTATAGACCTAGGATGTAGAGAGTTTAGCCAAAGCTTGGCTTTATCCTTTAGAGAGAATGACAACAATTTAAGCCAAATAGTTTCCTCGGTGCATGTTCTATCAATAAAAGTATTACATACCTCTTCAAAGTCCTTAATGTATATATATGGATTTTCAGAATTCATACCATGATATGCGGGAAGAAGTTGGATCATGCCTGATTTCAAATTGAAAGCTTATTGGTTAAGAGGCAAGATAATACACAAAGGTGTACTTTATCTAGCTAGGTGAAGATACTCTCTAAGAGTTCAAAAATTAGGTTGATCATTAAATTGTGGAGGTCCATTACCTTGAATACTCCTTTCACCCTCTACATATTCAACATTAGTCATGATGAAAAAAATAATATAACAGTTATATGAATACGAAAGGAAAGGAAAAAGAAAAAGAAAAGGAAGATTATAAATAAAAGTAAATGGAATGTAAAAAATAAAGTAATAGATCAAAAATAAAAATACAACAAATTAGAAAATTCACACTCTAACTAATAAGCAATATTAATAATAATAAACATTAAAAGATAATTATAATAAGCATGAATAAAGAAGCAGTAATACTAGCCAAGTGCTTCGAACAATAAATATAAGAAAAATAATCACAACAAAGCAACAAAATAAAATAAAATAAACAAGAGGCGGTAATACCATCCAAGTATTTCAAAAAAAATAATCACAACAATATATCAAGATAAAATAAAATAAACAAGAGGCAGTAGAACCAGCCTTATAAGATAAACAATAAATATTATAAACAAATTAGAATAAACATCAAAAGAAAAATGATTGAACCAACCAAATCCAACAACTAGGAGTCCATTCCATAGTCCAATATCCAAAAAGTTGAGGTCAATTTTTTTAAATGGTAAAATCAGTCATTTGATATATTTCTTTAATTTTTTTAGGCGGTAAAACAAGCTAATTAATTTTTTATATGATTTTTTTTCAATAATCAAATCTAAATTTGTTACCTTTGGTTGCTAGCACCCTAGCAACAGTGCTAAAATTGCTTCATTGCTTTTTATGATCGTTTTATTTTAATTCGCAAGAGCACGAGTGTGCGATGTAGCAATTAATTCAATAAGATTGAGGTTTGATATAATCATATTATTCAATAGTTTCACTCATATTTACCTAATATTTTGTCCATGTTTTATATGTAAAATACCTTGATATTCTTTGTTTTATGTTTTGAAGGCACTTTTGGATGAAAAATGCAAAAAGGAGTAAATTGGAGATAATTGGCAGATTTGATATTTAGTTGATGTTTTGTACAGAGCGTGAGTTCTAGAGATCAAAATGAAGTGATTCTAGTGGCACTAAAAAGCTAACATCCATACCTTTCTAGAAATGAAATGCAAGAAAAATAAAAAGAGGAAGATCATGGAAATCACATCCTTTAAAGTCAAATCTCGCATTCTACCACTGTTGACCTTTGTTTATTCAACATTTAATATCTGGAGCTATATCAGTCCAATTTATGCAAACTCAATTGTTTTGGATTTCTAACTCAAAGTTCGGTAAACGCTCCAAATTTCAGCCAAAAACAATGTTAGATGATGGAGATATGATTTTTCAAAGATGACAACTAAATTCTGCCAGCAATCAGATTTCATGAAGAAATGAGTTCAAATTACGTTTTGAAGCTTCTAAACCATCATATAAATTTTTATATTAGCAATTTAGCTCCTCTAAGTCAGAGTTTGAAGATTTCAAGCAAGGATATTTCTCTTTTTTAGGGAAAATAGTTATTAAAGTACTTAAATGTCAATTGTCAACTTAAGAGATGGCTACTTTGTAAATTAGGAACTAGGGTTTCTTAGCATATAAAAAGAAAGAGAGAGAGGAGAGAAGGGGGCAGCAGCCAGAAGTTAAGAAACACAAATTCTCTTCTCTATAAACCCAAAAAAAAACATGCTCTTTTCATTCTTTAAGAGTAGTTTTTCAATAGTTATACAAGGCTAAACTCTTTTCTTGGTTGCAAGAACACAATAAACCTTCGGATTTCAAGAACCGTGAGATTTATTCTTTCTTTTATTTTTAGTTTATAGTATGAATGAGTATGATTATTTTTCTATGCATATTTTCTATGATTGCTGTTGATAATTGATAGAGCGGAACTCTAAGTTATTATTATGAACAATTTATTGCTAAGTTTGATATCAAAATCTGAGTTGTGATGTATGAACTTGTGAAGCAACTAAGCTTGATAATTGTGGCGGAACTACATTATTAAATTTAGAGAGAACACTCAAATATCTAGTTCTTAGGGCTGCCATTATGATTGTTTGTTGGTTAGGGTTAGTTATACGGCAGATCCGTTAATTAACCAACATTAAGAAAAGATAAAAATTCAGAATATCAATTGTAGTTTTGTTTCAAGGATCGGTTCTAATTTTCATTGATGGATGTGTGCTTGCAACCAAGGTTTGTTTTCTTGATAAATTTCGATTTCAATTGATTTTGTTCACTAGTTTAATTGCTTCCATAGTTTAGATCATCACAAATCAAAACCTCCTAATTGCATAACGTATAACACAAAAATCTAAACTAAATCTTCCTTGTGGGATCGACCCCTTGCTTGCTCTATACTATCTTGTGTGTTGTGTTTTAAGCTAGAGTAATTAATTTGTGCGACCACGACATCGCAACAAGGTTATATCCACATAGAGTTAGATCTGAAAATTAAGCTAGGAAACAAAAAACTTAAGAGAAATTAAATTAACAATAACTTGGTTAAAAATAATTGATTAATTTGTTTTCAAAGATGAAAACGTGTAAATAGATTTTAAATGACAAGAAAAAGTAAGTCTTGGTCCAAATCAATTTTAATGGTGATGTAATGGTTATTCCTTCAAGATATATAAGATAACTAAATCTAATATCAACGATGGTGATATTAAATTGGAAGATATTACAATGAAGTTTAAAAAGATAAAGATTGATTATTGCTTAAGAATAAATGAGTACTTTCATGTTAAGTAAGACATTGAATCAAGTAATTTCTATACCAAAACTAAAGTTTGTGCATAAAAATTCAAGATTATAACATTACTAAAATTATTTTTAAAATTTCCTTGCAATAATAAAACATTCATGAAGAAAATGAGAAGATAAATATTAAGATTCATTCATATTTTAAAGAACTCACCTCAACCAATATTATCCTTGATTTGGATCCAAGAAAGGGATTAGCCAACCATGATTATGTATAAGAACACATTAATAAACATGAAATAACTTGAACCAGATTGAAACAATAAGTTTTGCAAACTAAAGAACTGAAATTTATAAAGGAGAACACAACATAATTTTAGTAAAAATTCAGACACAAATATTATGCTAACTTTGGACAATAATTTAGACCCTCCTTAAATCCTTTTCTGGAGATGTCTATTAGAGGAATATTTATAGAAAATTTTGTCACCTTTCTAAATAATTAAAGAACAACTCATTTGGATATTTGAGTCAAAAGTTATGGGCAAAAAATCAAAGGGTGTTCTGAAAAATCAAATTAGGCCAACTTTGCAACCACTTTGGTGCATGTTTTTCTTCCTTATTTATGAGCTATTTCTTTCTTCCTTTTCACCTAAAATAATGTAACAATATCCCCTCCAGTTTTTCAATCCATGTGCTTACCTTCTTGGATCAATGTATTACCTAAAATAAATTAATTGTTATTTGTTGTGTGAACATGTAAGATCATGGATTATGCTTGGGCTAATTTGAAGGTTGATTTAGGGATGAATTTAAGCATCATATAAGGATACAAATGTACCTATTATTTACGCTAAGATTGACATTGAAACCTTAAGTGTTTGATGGTTGAAGCTTGCACACAATATAAGGCAAGTTTGGGCTTAAAATAGATCATATAATAATCTTTTCTAGGATTGGAATATAATTGATCTTTTTTTGAAAAAAAAAATGGAGCACTTATTTGAACCAAGATTTGCTTCAAACTTCAACTAAATTTCTACTCAATTCTTTGTTCAAAATTCTGTCATTAAAGTTTTTGACATAATCCGTTTAAGCTCCACAAACCTAGCAAAACATTAAAAGAAACTTTATTACTAAAAGGCACATCAATTATTATAAAAACCCAAATAAACCAATAAATGCATATGTAAAATAAGAGACTTAATAATGCTTTTGATGCACAATCACCTAGCTTAAAACACAACACACAAGATAATAGACACCAAGCAAGGGGTCGATCCTATGAGGAAGGTTCAAATCAGATTTTTATACTAGATGATATGCAACTTGGAGGGGTTATGGACATTATCTAGGCTAAAGTAAAAGAAATTAGAAAACTATTAAGTGAAATTAAATAAAATCAGAAAATTATTAAGAGAACAAACCTTGATGTCAAGCACACATCTACCTACAAAAATCAGAACTTATCATAGAAACTAAACATCAATTTATATTGTGAATATTTATCTCTTCTTAATATTAATTAGTTAACGGATCCACCATATAACTAACCCTAACCATAAAACAACCATAGTGTCCACACTAGTAATTTAATTTAATGTCAGCTTTAAGAACTAGATAAGTTGATTAATCAAGAAAAGATAACTATCCATAGTCTATGTATGATTTGATTGAATGTTCTCCCTCAGATTAATAGCGTTGATCTATCATAATTATTAAACTCAGTTGTTAACAAGGTTATATACCACAACTCTGATTTTCATATCAAACTTAACAATAGATTGTCTACAATAATAACTTAGAGTTCGCTCTAACAACTAAAATGAACAAATCATAGGAAAAATAAGCATAGAAGAACAACATATTCATCATATAAACTAAAAAGAAAAGGTAAAATAAATCTCATAGTTATTGAAATCTGAAAGTTTTCGTGTCCTTGTAACCAAGAAAAAGTGTTTAGCCTTGCATGTTTGTTGAACAACTAACCAAAAAGAAGGAATAATGCATAATTTTTTAGTTTCTTAGAGGAGGGGGGCATTTTTCTCTTCTTAGGTGGCTACCCCCTTTTCTCCCCTCTTTTCCTTCTCTTATTCTTTTTATATCCTAAGAAACCCTAGTTTTTATTTTATAAAATAGTCCTCTCTTAAATTGACAGTTTACATTTAAGTACTTCAATAATTATTTTTCTAGAAAAGAGAATTAGCCTTGCATGAAATCTTTAAGTTTTAACTTAGAGGAGCTAAATTGCTGAAATAAAAACTTGGATATTGGTTTAGAAGCTTTAAAACGTAATTTGGACTCATTTCTTCATGAAACATGTTTGTTGGTAGAATTCAGTTATCATCTATGAAAAATCATATCTCCCTCATATGAAAAAACATTTTGGCTGAAAATAGATATTTGAGTGTTCTCTCTAAATTTAATAATGTAGTTCCGCCACAATTATCAAGCTTAGTTGCTTCACAAGTTCATACATCACAACTCAGATTTTGATATCAAACTTAGCAATAAATTGTTCATAATAATAACTTAGAGTTCCGCTCTAGCAATTATCAACAACAATCATAGAAAATATGCATAGAAAAATAATCATACTCATTCATACTATAAACTAAAAATAAAAGAAAGAATAAATCTCACGGTTCATGAAATCCGAAGGTTTATTGTGTCCTTGCAACCAAGAAAAGAGTTTAGCCTTGTATAACTATTGAAAAACTACTCTTAAAGAATGAAAAGAGCATGTTTTTTTTTGGGTTTATAGAGAAGAGAATTTATGTTTCTTAACTTCTGGCTGCTGCCCCCTTCTCTCCTCTCTCTCTTTCTTTTTATATGCTAAGAAACCCTAGTTCCTAATTTACAAAGTGGCCCTCTCTTAAGTTGACAATTGACATTTAAGTACTTTAATAACTATTTTCCCTAAAAAAGAGAAATATCCTTGCTTGAAATCTTCAAACTCTGACTTAGAGGAGCTAAATTGCTAATATAAAAATTTATATGATGGTTTAGAAGCTTCAAAACGTAATTTGAACTCATTTCTTCATGAAATCTGATTGCTGGCAGAATTTAGTTGTCATCTTTGAAAAATCATATCTCCATCATCTAACATTGTTTTTGGCTGAAATTTGGAGCGTTTACCGAACTTTGAGTTAGAAATCCAAAAAAATTAAGTTTGCATAAATTGGACTGATATAGCTCCAGAGATTAAATGTTGAATAAACAAAGATCAATAGTGGTAGAATGCGAGATTTGACTTTAAAGGATGTGATTTCCTTGATCTTCCTCTTTTTATTTTTCTTGCATTTCATTTCTAGAAAGGTATGGATGTTAGCTTTTTAGTGCCACTAGAATCACTTCATTTTGATCTCTAGAACTCACGCTCTGTACAAAACATCAACTAAATATCAAATCTGCCAATTATCTCCAATTTACTCCTTTTTGCATTTTTCATCCAAAAGTGCCTTCAAAACATAAAACAAAGAATATCAAGGTATTTTACATATAAAACATGGACAAAATATTAGGTAAATATGGGTGAAACTATCGAATAATATGATTATATCAAACCTCAATCTTACTGAATTAATTGCTACATCGCACACTCGTGCTCTTGCGAATTAAAATGAAACGATCATAAAAAGCAATGAAGCAATTTTAGCACTGTTGCTAGGGTGCTAGCAACCAAAGGTAACAAATTTAGATTTGATTATTGAAAACAAATCATATAAAAAATTAATTAGCTTGTTTTACCGCCTAAAAAAATTAAAGAAATATATCAAATGACTGATTTTACCGTTTAAAAAAATTGACCTCAACTTTTTGGATATTTGACCATGGAATGGACTCCTAATTGTTGGATTTTGGTTGGTTCAATCATTTTTCTTTTGATGTTCTCTCTAAATTTAATAATGTAGTTCCGCCACAATTATCAAGCTTAGTTGCTTCACAAGTTCATACATCACAACTCAGATTTTGATATCAAACTTAGCAATAAATTGTTCATAATAATAACTTAGAGTTGCGCTCTAGCAATTATCAACAACAATCATAGAAAATATGTATAGAAAAATAATCATACTCATTCATACTATAAACTAAAAATAAAAGAAAGAATAAATCTCACGGTTTTTGAAATCCAAAGGTTTATTGTGTCCTTGCAACCAAGAAAAGAGTTTAGCCTTGCATAACTATTGAAAAACTACTCTTAAAGAATGAAGAGAGCATGATTTGTTTTTGGGTTTATAGAGAAGAGAATTTGTGTTTCTTAACTTCTGGCTGCTGCCCCCTTCTCTCCTCTCTCTCTTTCTTTTTATATGCTAAGAAACCCTAGTTCCTAATTTACAAAGTAGCCCTCTCTTAAGTTGACAATTCACATTTAAGTACTTTAATAACTATTTTCCCTAAAAACGAGAAATATCCTTGCTTGAAATCTTCAAACTCTGACTTAGAGGAGCTAAATTGCTAATATAAAAATTTTGATGATGGTTTAGAAGCTTCAAAATGTAATTTGAACTCATTTTTTCATGAAATCTGATTGTTGGCAGAATTTAGTTGTCATCTTTGAAAAATCATATCTCCATCATCTAACTTTGTTTTTGGCTGAAATTTGGAGCGTTTACCGAACTTTGAGTTAGGAATCCAAAAAAATTGAGTTTGCATCAATTGGAATTCTATAGCTCTACATATTGAATTTTTAATGGACAAAGGTTAATAGTGGCAAAATGCGAGATTTGATTTTTTAAGGATGTGATTTCCAAGATCTTTCACTTTTTATTTTTCTTGCATTAAATTTTCAGAAAAATATGGATGTTAGCGTTTTAGTGCCACTGGAATTACTTCATTTCGACCTCTGGAACTCACACTCTATACAAAACATTGACTGAACGTCAAATCAGCCAATTACCGCCAATTTTCTCTTTTTTGCATCTTTCATCCGAATTACCTTAAAAGCATAAAACAAAGAATATCAAGACATTTTATATATATAACATGGGTAAAACACTAGTTAAATATGAGTGAAACTATCGAATAATATGGTTACATCAAATACCCCCACACTTAGCTCTTGCTCGTCCTCAATAAAGTATATATAAAATTAAATTGAAAATAATTATGATGAATCTCTTAATATCCCATCAATATCCAAGAATATATGCATTATAAATAAGAATACAATCAAGAAGGATAAAGAGTATAAATTTTCATGAATTCATTTACATACAAACTTCAAAACTCAATTAATTATTGAGATTTAAATAAAATCTATGTCATGCCAAAGTGATAGGTCTTCTTATTGATATACTCTCCAACACTCGTGTGTTTAAGGATTATGTGTTTAAATCTCTCAAATTCAATCAATGAATATGTTCTACTTTAAGCTTGCTCTTTAATCTCATCTCTATTACTAACATATTTATAAACAATGCATGAATTAGAAGGTCTTATTTTTTAATTGTAATGGGGCTAAGGTTCAGGTTAGATAAAATAGAGTAAAAGAAAAAGTTCAAACCAAACAAAGTAGGGAATTCTAAAAAAATAACATTTCAAACAAGATATTCCATCAAAGCATATAATTTTTTCATCTTTAACCACCAATGCTTAACTTCTTTTAATTTCAAGCTTTTTCAACATAAAATCTTAAGAACATAAAGGAACATTATTTTTTCTTTTTCTTTTTTTTTCTTTTCCTTTACTTTTCCTTTTTCTCTTTCATAATTTTTCCCATCTTTTCATCAAGCATCACTTCTTTTTTCTTTTCACATAATTTTCAATCATAATTCCATGACATATCACAAGTATATTCTCTACTAATCCTTAGCCAGGGGAAAAGAAAACATATATAAAGTTAAGGGTTATACATGGATAAAGCAAAGAAAAGATAAACAAGCTCATAAGGGGCTCACTAAGGATAATATGTTTTAGGTTGGCTTTTTGGCTTAAGTGGTTAAAATTCCTAGTGCCTTTATCATCTTCATGTATATGTGTAATGTGAATGTAATCTCCACAAGACATGAAGCAAGTTCTAGAGATACATATCATTAAAAGAATGCACAATCAAAGAATATAATATTGAAGGCTCGAAAGCTTGCATTGGTATAACACTATAAAAGTCAACATGCCATATTTTCAAAGTGAATCCCTGAATCAATTAAACCTTAAAACTTGCATGCACACTCCTTCATTTGATTCATATATCTAGCTATCTCAATTAATTCTCATATGTAATACTCACATTCTCATAAACTAATAGGAGTTCAAAAGATCAAACATATAATTTTTTTTGGAATGACAAAAAAATCCAAAAAAGAAAACAAACATTCTCCCCATACTCCCACACTTAAAACACAACATTATCCTCAATGTTGAAATAAAAGAAAAGGAATATAGGAGAATAACAAAAATAAAGTAAAATGTAAAAAATGAAAGATTAAGGAAAAAGAAAGCAAATCTTTTTTTTTTTTTTGTGTGTTGGGTTGCTTCCCAATAAGTGCTTTTGTTTTATATCAATGGCTCAACATGTTACATGCTCATTCTTCATATATTGGTTCAGCTAACTCTATAGAAGTAGTGAATTCTACCATCCAACCTTCATAGAAAGGTTTCAAATGATGCCTATTGACTTTGAATACTTTGTTAGTTTCTAAACTTGTAATTTCAATTACACCATATTGAAAAACATTAGAAACAACAAAGGATCCAATCCAATGATAGCATGTTTTCTAGGGAAAAGTTTCAAACATGAATGATAAAGAAGAACTTTGTTTCCAACATTAAACTCTTTTCTTGTAATCATTCGGTCATGAAGACTCGTAGTCTTTTCTTTGTAAATCCTTGCATTCTCATAAGAATCATTTTGTATTTCTCTCAATGTAATTCCAATCTTTTTAGGCATCAATAAGATAGGCGCCACCCATTCACTGTTCATGATAGGCTAAATGACTTGTGTATCATGGAAGATAATTTGCAAAGCTTCTGAGTTATGCATGTTTCGAGAAACATATATATGCCTCTCCAACTCTTTTATCTTTGTAAAATCATAGTCATAGCTCAAAGCTATGGTTATGATTAATCCATCCTTGCTATCAAAATCACAAACTTGATGCATACACTTATCAACTTGGTTATAACATATGATAGAATAAACATTACTATGAGAATATGTCATTGCATCATAAAAATTAAATTCAATCTTTTCATCTTCTACTTTCATAGACAAAGTATCCTTACCACAATCAATTTTTGTATTGGTAATTTTCAAGAACAGTCTCCCAAACAATATAGGAGTGTTGTTTGATGACTCACAAGAATCATATTGCCTATCAAGAATATAAAAGTCGCATAGAATGACCAAACTATCAATCTTGACTATGACATCCTCTATCACACTAAGTGGGTAAACAAAACTACGATCTTCAAGTTGTATTACAATACTAGTTTTATTCAAAGGCTCAAGACTAAGAGAATCATAAATATGTTTGGGCATAACACTAATGGATACACCTAAATCGCACAAGGCCCTTTTGAAGCTAGCATTACCAATAACACATGGGATAGTAAACGCACTTGGGTCTTTTTACTTCAAAGGCATATTCTTTTGAACAACAGCAAATATAACTTCACCCATACTTACCATTTTATGACCTTTCAGTTTAAAAGCTCTCTTAGTAGTATATAACGCCTTAAAAAATTTGGCATACCTAGGAATTTGCTTGATAGCATCAAGTAAAGAAATGTTGAGTTTTACTTTTTTTAAAAATCTCTAAAATCTCTTTTTCTTTGTCCTCTTTCTTTGACCTCAAAGAACTCACAGGAAAAGGTGGAATTGTTTTTAAATTAGAATTCATTGAGTGAGGAGTTATCTTTAGAGTGTTGGTCGATGTTTTAGTTTGTAAAGGAGGAGGATGTTCCTTCTTTGTACTCAATTCAGTTTCAATCTCTTCTTCTTCCTCCATCTTAATTTGTTTCAACCTTTTCTCTTCAAATTCTTTTCCACTTTGCAACATGATTACACTAATATTCTCTATTAGATTCAATATTTGGAAGGGCAATTTTCCATTTATTTATGTTTTTATTTTGCCCTACACTTGAAGCTACTTGCCCCATTTACTTCTCCAAGTTGTGAATACTTAACCTTGCTTATTGTTGAAAAGTCATGATATTTTACTGCAAGGTCACAGTGTTAGAAGCCTAAGTTTTCATCATCTCATGAAGATCATCATTGGATGACAACCCCATAACATTGAAGTTTGTGAATGGAGGGGGTTGTCTCGCTTAATAATTCTATTGGGGCTGAAATCCATAAGGATGAAACTATCAGTCTTGATTGCCTTGTTGAGGTGGGTTCCTATAATATAAGTTTGGATAATCTCTCCATCCAGGATTATATGTGTTAGAAAATGGATCATATTTATGCTCGGATTGTTTGTTGAATCCTCCATCAACCGTATGAAACTGTTTAATGTAATCTTCTTGCATTGTTGAGCACATATTTGAGGTATGTCCTTATAAAAAATATATGCTACAAACTTTCACTTGTTGTACATTTCACAAGCCAAATAACATATAAGAGAAGTAAGATCATTAACTTTATTTTTAAGGTTAAAAATACTAACCTCATTTACTCTTTTGTTTGAAAAGTCTCCACGAGTACCAAATTATTTCGAGTTGGCTGCCATGTTTAAGATTAATTGGCGTGTAACCTCAAGTGTCTTATCTACCAATGCCCCTCCACTTGTAGCATCAATGATACTACAATCGGTAGGCATCAATCCTTCATAAAAATATTAAATGAGTAGTTAATCAAGTATTTGATGATGAGGACATTGAATGGAGAGTTGCTCAAATCTTTCCTAATATTCAGAGAGTGTATCTTTATAAGATTGCCAAATCCCACATATTTCTTTCCTTATGTTGGCAACTCAAGATGCTGGAAAATAGTTTTCAAGGAAAATCTTCTTCATGGCACTCCAAATTCTAATAAAACCTGGGAGAATAGAGGAAAACCATGTTTGCTACCTCTTTTAAAGAGCTTGAAAAGCTTTCAACTTAACCTATTCTTTGTCAACTCCATTTAGTTTCATGCCAATGCAAACCATATGGAACTCCTTGAGATGTGTATAAGGATCATCACATGCAAGACCATTGAATATTAGTAGCAAAAGTATAAAACCAAATTTGAGCTCAAAGTTTACATTATTGTCAATGTTTATACACAATACATGTAAGTCCTTGAACATGGTAGGCTAGTAAAATCTACTTTGTAAGATTTTTGCTATCCTTTTTTTGCTAAGAAATGATCCCCACATGCCTTAGAGTGATAAAATTTAATGATAGGACTTACCTCATTATTAGGAATCTATTTTTAAAATATTTGATCAGGACAATATTTGAATAAGTAAGGGTCATTCCAATAAAAGTTCTTCACTTCGTTCAAGAACTTTCTTTTATCTTATGTATCCAAATGAATTGGCAAAAATCCTAAAGTAAGAAAATTGATATTTTAGCAAACCAAAGCATTGAACTAAGAGAAAATAAAGATTCATCAATAAAGTAATAATTGATTGGTGTGATGTTGAATATTAAATCTATTATCACTCTTGGCAAAAAGTCTGCATCAATATTTTTGATGTCTTTTTCATCCTCGATTTCTTCTTGTTTGGTCATGGTATGAGGAAAAGGAAGTGCTGGTAGGGAATCAGTCTTTTCTTTACAATATTCAAATTCAACCTCTTCCTTATCCTTAAAGATTGACTCATCATCCTTCTTAGAAGGTTCAAGAATGGTTTTTGAATAACCTTACCACTACGAAGAGTGTTGACTTCCAGAACTACTTGCATTTATATTGTATTACCCCTTGGAATTTTATTCTGGTTGAGATGAAAACTTACCTTTCTTTTAGAAACTGAGAGCAAATGTTAATTTTACAAAAGTATCTTTAAAATATGTCATGCTTTGAGCAAGTTGAGTATTGATTATCTCTTGCTTTTCAATAAATGCATGCAATTTTTCCTCAAGACGTCTTCTAGGAGGTGAAGCATAAGGAGGTGTATATCCATGAGAATTTTAAAAATTATGGTGTGCTTGAAATGGTGATTGTGAAGTTTATGCATTGTTATTATCACTCTTCTAATTGAAATTTAGGTGATTTCTCGAACTTGGGTTGTATGTTTGCGAGTATGGGTTATGATTGAGTCTTTGGAAACTATTTAAAGCTTGGGCTTGTTTATAGAGACATTTCTTAAAAGAAGGCAACGTTGGACAGTCATTAGTTGAGTGTTCATTTGTTTCACAAATTTGACACACAATGTCTAGAACAGATTCTAATTAACCACTTTTTTTTTAATTTTAATGCCTTGACTTTTCTAATTAAAGATGTAAACTTGTCTTGGAGGCCATGATCTTTCTAAAGGTTGTCTGTACATCCACTAGATGTATGAGGTTGAGGTTTACTCGATGTCTTATAAGTACACGCGGTGTCCTAATTATGAGCATTTTTAGCTAACAAGTTTAAGTACTTTATTGCATCATCAGGGTCTTTATCTTTAAAAGTTCCATTGCATATCAATTCAACCATTTACTTATCTCTAGATGTTAACCCTTTATAAAAATATAAAATCAATCTCCATGTTTCAAAACCATGACGAGGACTAGTATTAAGCAAGTTTCGATACCTATCCTAGCATTGGTAAAATGTTTCTCCTAGTTTTTGAGTGAAAGTGGTGATTTGTTTTTTAAAAGAGTTTATTCTATGAAAAGGAAAAAATTTCTTTAAAACCTGTTGTTGCATTTCATTCCAAGCATAAATAGAACCAGGTCTCAAATTTTATAGCCATGTTTTAGCCTTATCTTTTAATGAAAAAGGAAAAAGCTTTAATCTAATAATGTTCATGCTACAATTTAAGTCATTATAAGTGTTACAAACCTCCTCCAATTCCTTTAAATGCAAGTTTGGATTTTTTAAATCTAAGCCATAAAAAGAAGGTAAAAAAGTTAAATAATGTCTAACTTAAAAAAAAAATGAAATGGATCAGGGAGGGAAATTATGCATGATGGTGCACTTGTTCTCGTGCGATTCATGTGGTCTCTAAGTGTTCTAATACGATTATTTTTATTATGAAGAGACTGGTTTTCTTCTTAGGCTATATTTTCTACAAAGTCTACCACATAATGTTCATAGCCACACTTTCATGCACGTGTAAGAATAGAATAAAAGAAAGAAGAAAAAAAAAGAAATAAAACAAAAAAAAACAAAGTTAGATATAAGAAAAGTGAAAAGCAAAAATAAAATAATACTATAATTTGTACAAGAATTTAGGTCCTTGAAATGGCTCCAAAAACTTCACATGATCAAAAGATTGATGTCTTCTCCCAAGTGCAGGAGTGTTGAACTAATAAATAACCCGATAAGTGATTGATACTTAAAAGTATATTTTTATCAAGGCTTTATACCATCATTTTGCACTTGAAGTAACAATAACTCCTTAACTAAAGCATGTTTTATAATAATATATCTAATAATATAAGATACCTTTAATTTATGGTAAATATTCATTTTAAATGGAGGCCTATCACATAAATGAAAGGATTGATTGATGAAGAGATGGGCAAACTTAGAAAAGAGATGTCGGTGCAATCCAAACCAGAATACTGTTCGGTAATTGAGTAATATCTAGACCTATAGATCTCAAATTTAGGTTTACTTTATATGAATGGAAAGGTAAAATATAAGCCTACAACTTTCATATGAACCCCAAGATTTAAAAAGACCATTTTAAAGTCCAAATTGCTGCAACAATAAAGAAGCCTGAATCTGTCCTTCAGCCCGAGCACTGTTCAGTATTTTGGCCATATCTGGAGTTCTAGAAGTTGAAATGAGCTAAATTGTTTACACAAGAAAGCTGAGACAATTTCCTACAACTTTCATGTTTTCAAGTGGCTCCAATTTTGACGTTATCAATGACGTTTTGGACAGATAAGAGAAGATAAGGATTGTCACCAAGTCAAGAGTTGGTCACCCACTCATTAATTAGTCATCAAATCAATATTTCTCAATTTTGGCCTATAAAAGGAGGCATTTGCCATGCATTTAGGCATCTTGGTGTTCACATCAAAATCATGCTCTTGTTTTCTCTCTTTGTATTTTTTCTATTGCTTATGTTTTGCTTTCATTAATATCAAGTTTATGCCTTTCATTTCCTTTCCATTGCTTTGTTAACTCTTATTTTATTTATGTTCTTATTCTGTTTATCTATTTTTCTTTCTTTCATTATGTCTAGCTAAGTTTATTATGTCAAGGTGAAAAGGCTACACTAATGGTGTAAGAATAAGTATAATATAAATTTAATATGAACTTTAATGTTTAATACTAACATGTTTTATATTTGTTATCTTGTTCACTATTTAATACTTTGCTTGTTAAATGACTATTCTTGATTCATGTTGTATAACAATTGGTAGAACAAATGCTTGGCGCTTTCATAGCCCATACTATATGGTATAACTAACACCTAAGCTATGAAAGGAACTTGATTTGTTGTTAACATAAGTTATAATCATGAATGCTTGATGAAATTTACAAGTATTAGCATTAATCAAATAAGATGACTAATGTAATCATGTTAACAATCTTTAATCTAATTGGAACCTTCTTTGTGTGTGGTTTCTAGATAGTTATTCAAGTTACAATCAAATTGAAATTGCATTGGAAGATCAAGAGAAGACTACTTTCACATGTCCATTTGGTACTTATGCATATCGAAGGATGCCTTTTGGATTATGTAATGCACCAGCCACATTTCAAAGATGCATGCTTAGTATATTTAGTGATATGGTTGAAACTTTTCTTGACATTTTCATGGATGATTTTTCTGTTTTTGGCGATTCATTTGATGATTGTTTGACTAACTTAGAAAAGGTTTTGATCAAGTGTGAAGAGAAGAATCTTGTGCTGAATTGGGAAAAATATCATTTAATGGTAACAAATGTCATTATACTTGGTCACATTGTTTCATCAAAAGGAATTGAGGTTGACAAATCTAAAATCGAGTTAATTGCAAACTTGCCAACACC
>SRLM01000665.1:49617-75009 GCA_015708895.1 Populus ilicifolia
AAACATAAAACCTTTGAAATAAAAAGAATAATAACAATCATAATTAAGCTCGATTCATCACACTTGAAGGACCTATCATGCAAACATTGATATCTTTAACGCAATGTACACAATAGCAAATAAAGAAAAATAAGCATACTCATATTCTCTAAATCAAACATGCATACAAAATTTCCAAATTCAGTCATATGTATCGTGCAACCAACATAATTGATTCATACGAAAACTCAACTTGTAATCTTCCTTTCTCACCAACACAAACAAGGTAGCAAACTAGAGAAATATCTATATTTTTTTTCTTTCTTGCCTTTTTCTTTCTTTGTTTGTTTTTTTTTTGTAAAGATATGATTTATTCTTTGTCTTTAAGTAGTCACTTCCCTTTTTACGCGAATACAAACATTTGTGATGAATGCACCCGGTTACTCACAAAGTCACAAACTTAAAGTGCTTTGCATACTCATATTTTAAGCTGCCGTTTGACGTAAAGATAAACATTTGTGATGAATACCCCTAGTTACTAAGCAACTCAAAACATTGGAGTAGATAGAACTTTGTACATATTTATTTATTTATTTGTGTAATAATTATTACTCTACTTACTTAAACCTTGTTTAGGATTGGATTAAAAGGGATAATCACAAGTAAAGCATCATACTCATCTTTTATGCATAATCACACAACTCACACAACTTTTACAAGGAAATATGCACTTTAGTAATCTTAAAAAAAAAAAGTATGCTATATCTTGATTTATAAGATATTATCTATCCCAAATTAAAGCATGCAATGTTCAACATAATAATGAATCAAAAAATGTAATGATGATCCTAAATAAGTCTCATTCACATACGAATGCAAGGTTACAAATTTTAGGGACCAATCTTTACGATTTAGATTGACTGTTTTCTCTAAAATGTTCTTGATCTCCCTATTTGCCAACTCAGCTTGGCCACTAGTCTGTGGGTGATAAGGGGTATTGACTTTGTGACTTACACCATATTTTCTCATTAAAATCCCAACGGGCTTGTTACAAAAATGTTTTCCCCCATCACTAATCATAGCCCGGGGCATGCCAAAACAAGAGAAAATATTTTCTTTCAAGAATCTGACCTCCAAGCCAAGTTTGCATCTTTAGCTAGAAAATTTGAGGCGCTAGAATTGAAAAAGAGTGGTCAATTAAAATCTGTTGAAAATATTATGTGTCAAATATGTGAAACAAATGAACATTCAACCACTAATTGTCTAACCTTGTCTTCTTTTAAGGAATGTCTTCATGAACAAGCCCATGCTTTAAATCGTTTCTAAAGGGCCAACCACAACCCATACTCCTAAACATACAACCCTAGCTGGAGAAATCATTCAAATTTCAATTGGAAGAGTGATAATAATAATGTACAAAATTCACAACCACCATTTCAAGCACACCATAATTTTCAAAATTCTCATAGATATGTACCTCCTTATACTCCATATCCTAGAAGAAATCTTGAGAAAACATGACATGCATTCATTGAAAAGCAATAAACAATCAATGCTCAACTTGCTTAAAAGATGACATATTTTAAAAACACTCTTGCAAAATTAACATCTGCTCTCAGTTTCCAAGAGAAAGGTAAGTTTCCATCTCAACTACAACAAAATTCCAAGGGGCAATACAATGCAAATGTAAATAGTTCTAGAAGTCAACATATGGATCAAGTCAAATCAATCACTACTATTCGTAGTGATAAGGTTATTGAAAAACTAATTCTTGAACCTTATGAGAAAGATGATGAGTCAATCTCTGAGGGTAAGTGATTAGTACTCAAAAGTGCATTTTTATCATGGTTTTATATCATCATTTTGCACTTCTTTCATTATGTCTAGCTAAGTTTATTATGTCAAGGTGAAAAGGCTACACTAATGGTGTAAGAATAAGTATAATATAAACTTAATATGGACTTTAATGTTTAATACTAACATGTTTTATATTTGTTATCTTGTTCACTCTTTAATACTTTGCTTGTTAAATGACAAATCTTGATTTATGTTGTATAACAATTGGTACAACAAATGCTTGGCACTTTCATAACCCATACTACTACTACTACTACTACTACTATTATTATCATTATTATTATTGTTGTTGTTATTGTTGTTATTGTTATTATTGTTGTTGTTGTATTGTTGTTATTTATAATTTGTACAATATCCTCCCTGTGGTTCGACCCCGGTCTTGCCGGATTATTTATTACTTCGACACTCCTACACTTGGGAGAAGACATCAATCTTTTTATCGTGTCAAGTTTTTGGCGCCGTTACCAGGGAGGTAAGTTTTGTATAAATTATAATATTTATTTTATTTTCTCTTTTCATTTTTCTTGTATATAACTTTGTTTCTTTTCTCTTATTTCTTCTTCTTCTGTTTTCCTTTTCCTTTTATTCTATTCCTACACGTGCATGAGAGTGTGGTCACGTACATTAAGTGGTAGACTTTGTAGGGTATCCTCATCATTTTCAGAAAATATGGTTGAAGAAGATAATCAATCACTTAATAATGAGAATAATGAGAATAACCGTGCTAGAACACTTAGAGACCACATGAATCCAACAAGAACAAGTGCACCATCTTGCATAGTTTTTCCTTCCGATGCATCTCATTTTAATTTTAAGCCAGGCATTATTCAACTTTTACCTTCTTTTATAATTTTGAATTGGAAAATCCATACTTATATTTAAGGGAATTTGAGGAGGTCTGTAACACATATAATAATCTAAATTGTAGTATGAACACCATCAGATTAAAGCTTTTTTCTTTTTCATTAAAAGATAAAGCTAAAACATGGCTACAAAATTTCAAACCAGGATCCATTTGTGCTTGGGATGAAATGCAACAATAGTTTTTAAAGAAGTTTTTCCCATCTCATAGAACAAACTCTTTCAAAAGACAAATCACCACTTTCACTCAAAAATCAGGAGAAACATTTTACTAATATTGGGATAGGTATCGAGACTTCCTTAGTACTTGTCCTCATCATGGTTTTGAAACATAGAGATTAGTTTCACATTTTTATGAAGGGTTAACACCTAAACATGGGCAAATGGTTAAATTGATGTGCAATAGAACTTTTGAAGACAAAGACCCTGATGAAGCAATGGAGTACTTAGACTTGTTAGCTAAAAATGCTCAAAATTAGGACACCGCGGGTACTTATGAGGCACCGAGTAAAACTCAACCTCATACATTTAGTAGAGGTATGTACAACCTTAAAGAAGATCATGACCTTCAAACCAAGTTTGCATCTTTAGCTAGAAAAGTCGAGGCACTAGAATTGAAAAAGAGTGATCAATTAAAATCTGTTAAAAACATTGCATGTCAAATATATAAAACAAATGAACACTCAACCGATAACTGTCCAACCTTCCCTTCTTTTAAGGAATGTCTCCATGAACAAGCCCATGCTTTAAACAGTTTCCAAAGGGCCAACCATAACCCATACTCACAAACATACAACTCTGGTTGGAGAAATCATCCAAATTTGAGTTGGAAGAGTGATGCACAAACTTCACAGCCATCGTTTCAAGCACACCACAATTTCCAAAATTCTTATGGATATGCACCTCCTTATGCTCCACGTCTTACAAGAAATTTTGAGGAAACTTTGTATGCATTTATTGAAAAGCAAGAGACAATCAATACTCAACTTGCTCAAAACATGACAGATTTTAAAGATACTCTTGCAAAATTAACATCTGCTCTCAGTTTCCAAGAGAAAGGTAAGTTTCCTTCTCAACCACAATAAAATCCCAAGGGGCAATGATTAGTACTCAAAAGTGTATTTTTATCATGGTTTTATATCATCATTTTGCACTTAAAGTATCAATAACTCTTTAACTAAAGTACGTTTTAAAATAATTTATATAATAATATAAGATACCTTTAATTTGTGGTAAATGTCCATTTTAAATGCAGGCCTATCACATAAATGAAAGGATTGATTGATGACTTTAAGAATTTCAATTGCAAAGGCAAAGAGATGATCAAACTTAGAAAAGAGATGTCGGTGCAATCCAAACCGGAACACTGTTCGGTAATTGGGTCATATCTGGAGCTATAGATCTCAGATTTAGGTCTACTTTATATGGATGGAAAGGTAAGACATAGGCCTACAACTTTCATATGGAGCCCAAGATCTAAAAAGGCCATTTTCAAGTCCAAATTATTGCAACAACAAAGAAGCCCGAATCTGTCCTCCAGCCCGAGCACTGTTCAGTATTTAGGCCATATCTGGAGTTCTAGAAGTCGAAATGAGCTGAATGTTTTACACAAGAAAGTTGAGACAATTGTCTAGAACTTTCATGTATTCAAGTGGCTCTAATTTTCACGTCATCAATGACGTTTTGGGCAGACAAGAGAAGATAAGGATTGTCACCAAGTCAAGGGTTGGCCATCTACTCATCAATTAGTCATCAAATCAATAGTTCCCAATTTTGGCCTATAAAAGGAGGCATTTGCCATGCATTTAGGCATCTTGGTGTCCAGATCAAGATCATGCTCTTGTTTTCTCTCTTTGTATTCTTTATGCTTTGTTTTCATTAATATCAAGTTTATGCCTTTCATTTCCTTTCCTTTCTTTAGTTAACTTTTATGTTCTTATTTTGTTTATCTATTTTTCTTTCTTTCATTATGTCTAGCTAAATTAATTATGTCAAGGTGAAAAGGTTGCACTAATGGTGTAAGAATAAGTATGGTATAAACTTAATATGGACTTTAATGTTTAATACTAACATGTTTTATATTTGTTATCTTGTTCACTCTTTAATACTTTGCTTGTTAAATGACTAATCTTGATTTATGTTGTATAACAATTGGTACAACAAATGCTTGGCACTTTCATAGCTCATAATGTATGGTATAACCGACACCTGAGCTATGAAAGGAACTTGATTTGTTGTTAACATAAGTTATAATCATGAATGCTTGATGAAATTTACAAGTATTAGCATTAATTGAATAAGATGACTAATGTAATCATGTTAACAATTTATAATATGATTGGAACCTCCTTTGTGTGTGGTTTCCAATAGAATAATAAGAGTTTATACTATACTTGTTTGAAATACCATTAGTGGAACCTCTAACCTTGACATTTGTTATTATCATTGTTTAATCCTTGCTTTAATATTTCATCTCAAAGTTCTCATCTTCTTCTTTTTCTTTATTATTGTTGTTATTATTACTACTACTACTACCACAACTAGTACTATTATTATTATTATTATTATTGTTATTGTTATTATTGTTGTTGTGGTATTGTTGTTATTTATAATTTGTACAATAACCTCCCTGTGGTTCGACCCCGGTCTTGCCGGGTTATTTATTACGTCGACACTCCTGCACTTGGGAGAAGACATCAATATCTTTGTCGTGTCAGGCAATACAATGCAAATGCAAGTAGTTCTGGAAGCTAACACATGGATCAAGTTAAATTAGTTACTACTCTTCGCAGTGGTAAGGTTATTGAAAAACCCTCTCTTGAACCTTGTGAAAAAGATGATGAGTCAATCTCTAAGGGTAAGGAAGAGGTTGAACATGAAAATTGCGAAGAAAAGATTGATTCTCCGCCAGCACTACCATTTCCTCAGGCTATGACCAAACAAAGGAAAGTCAATCACAACTCTGAAATTTTTGAAATTTTCAAACTGGTAAGAATCAATATACCTTTGCTGGATGTTATTAAACAGATTCCTTCCTATGCTAAATTTTTAAAAGATCTATGCACTGTGAAGAGGAAACTGAATGTGAAAAAAGAAAGCCTTTTTAGCCGAACAAGTAAGTGTTATTCTACATAACAATAATGCTTTGAAATATAAAGACCCTGGTTGTCCTACAATTTCTTGCTTTATTGGAAAGCATAAAATTGAAAGAGCCTTACTTGATCTTGGTGCTAGTGTGAATTTACTTCCATATTCAGTTTTTCAGAGTCTTAATCTAGTTGAGTTAAAACCAATTTCTATAACTCTTTTACTTGCTGATAGATCTGTAAAAGTGCCTAGAGGAATAATTGAAGATGTGTTAGTACAAGTCGATAAATTCATTTATCCTGTGGATTTTGTTATCTTGGACACACAACCTGTTGAGGCATGTAATTCATTTCAAGTTATTTTAGGACGTCCGTTTCTTGCAACTTCTAACGCATTGATTAATTGTAGGAATGGACTGATGAAGCTATCATTTGGAAACATGACATTGGAAATGAATATTTTCAACATTTGCAAGCAACCTAGAGATGATAATGATTTACAAGAAGTGGACTTTACTGAAAAATTAATTCATGATCAATTTCCAACCACTTCCAGTGAAATTGAGATTGATGAATCTGATGATTTACAAATGATTTATTTTCAGGAAGAATCAAAGACAAGTAATTGGAGGCCACAAATTGAGGAATTGCCACCACGATCAATTAAATCCATACCTTTAAGTGTTCAACCATCCAAACCTGAATTGAAGTCGTTGCCATCCAATCTCAAATACTCATTTTTGGGAGAAAATGAAACTTTTCTGGTAATACTCTCTTCCAAACTTAATGCACATCAAGAAGGCTAAATCCTAATATGAAAGAAGTGGTGAAAAATAAAGTCATTAAGCTTTTAGATAATGAAATCATTTATCCTATTTCTGACAGCAAATGAGTAAGTATTACCCAAGTTGTACCCAAGAAGTCTGGAGTCACTGTGCTAACAAATGAGAACAATGAGTTAATTCCCACTAGAACTGTTACTGGTTGGCGCAAGTGTATTGACTATAGAAAACTTAATTCAATGACTAGAAAAGATCATTTTCCATTACCTTTCATGGATCAAATCTTAGAAAGAGTTGCAAGTCATGAATTTTATTGCTTCCTAGATGGCTATTTGGGTTATAATCAAATTGAAATTGCATTGGAAGATCAAGAGAAGACTACTTTCACATGTCTATTTGGTACTTATGCATATCGAAGTATGCCTTTTGGATTATGTAATGCACCTGCCACATTTCAAAGATGCATGCTTAGTATATTAAGTGATATGGTTGAATATTTTCTTGAGATTTTCATGGATGATTTTTCTGTTTTTGGCGATTCATTTGATGATTGTTTGACTAACTTAGAAAAGGTTTTGGTCAGGTGTGAAGAGAAGAATCTTGTGCTGAATTGGGAAAAATATCACTTTATGGTAACAAACGGCATTGTACTTGGTCACATTGTTTCATCAAAAGGAATTGAGGTTGACAAATCTAAAATCGAGTTAATTGCAAAATTGCCAATACCAAAATCTATTAAAGATGTTAGATCATTCTTAGGACATGCCGGTTTTTATAAAAGGTTCATCAAAGATTTTAGTGTAATATCTAAGCCCTTAAGTAACCTTCTAACAAAGGATAATATTTTTGAATGGACTAAACATTGTGAAAAAGCCTTTGTTAAACTTAAAAACTTGCTTACTTATGCTCCTGTCATTCAACCTTCTGATTGGTCATTACCTTTTGAGATAATGTGTGATGCTAGTGATTATGTCGTAGGTGCTGTTTTGGGACAAAGAAAAGATAAGAAACCTTATGTAATTTACTATGCAAGTAAAACTTTAAATAATGTTCAAATGAATTATACCACCACTGAAAAAGAATTACTTGCAGTAGTATTTGCATGTGAAAAATTTAGGTCTTATCTTGTTGGCTCACCTGTTGTTGTTTTTAGTGATCATGCAGCATTGAAATATCTTCTTTCTAAGAAAAATTCTAAGGCTAGATTGGTGCGGTGGATTTTGTTACTTCAAGAATTTGATATCACAATCAAAGATAAGAAAGGCAGCGAAAATGTTGTCGCAGATCACTTGTCAAGATTGACAACAGATTCGAAAACTGACATTACACCAATTGATGACTACTTTCTTGATGAATCTTTATTTACTGTGTCTACAATGCCTTGGTTTGCTAATATTGTCAATTTTCTTGTTTTAGGACAATTGCCAGCTCATTGGAGTACCCAAGATAAAAGAAAGTTCTTGAATGAAGTGAAGAACTTTTATTGGGATGACCCTTATTTATTCAAATATTGTCCTGATCAAATATTTCAAAGATGCATTCCTGACAATGAGGTAAGTAGTGTCATTAAATTTTGTCATTCTGAGGCATGTGGGGGCCATTTCTCATCAAGAAAGACAACTGCAAAAATCTTACAAAGTGGATTTTATTGGCCCACCATGTTCAAAGACTCACATGCATTCTACAAGTCTTGTGAAAATTATCAAAAGTTGGGATCAATTTTAAAACATCACATGATGCCTTTAAATCCTATTCTTGTCATTGAAATCTTTGACTGTTGGGGTATAGATTTCATAGGTCCATTTCCTCCATCATTTGGTTTCTTGTACATATTAGTCGCAGTAGATTATGTTTCAAAATGGATAGAAGCAATTCCAAGTCGAAACAATGATCACAAAACAGTGATAAAGTTTTTGAAAGAAAATATTTTGAGTCGATTTGGGGTCCCTTGAGCCATAATAAGTGATGGTGGAACACATTTCTGCAACAAGCCATTTGAGTCTTTAATGAAGAAATATGGAATCACACACAAAGTTGCCACCCCTTATCACCCTCAAACAAGTGGACAAGTAGAGCTTGCTAATAGGGAGATCAAACACATTTTGGAGAAAACAGTGAACCCTAATAGGAAAGATTGGTCTTTAAGACTTAATGATGCACTTTGGGCTTATCGAACTGCTTATAAAACATCATTAGGTATGTCACCTTATAGACTAGTCTATGGAAAACCTTGTCACTTGCCTGTGGAACTTGAACATAAAGCTTATTGGGCTATTAAAGCTTTCAATTCAAATCTGGATGATGCTAGTCAACTGCGAAAGTTACAAATGAATGAGCTTGAGGAAACAAGAAATGATGCATATGAAAATTCAAGAATTCATAAAGCAAGAATTAAAGAGTTTCATGACAAGAATATACTGAGAAAAACATTCAATGTTGGTCAAAAAGTCTTGCTTTATAATTCTCGACTGCATTTATTTCCTGGAAAATTAAAATCAAGATGGAGCGGTCCTTTTATTGTGAAACATGTGTATCCATATAGGGCCTATGACATTGAGAATCCAAAGACTAGCAATGTTTTCAAGGTAAATGGACAACGTCTGAAAGTTTATTTTGACAATTTTTTAGTTGAACATGACTCTATTGAATTAGGTGATCCTGTATATAAAGATTGATTATTATTATTATAATTATTTTCTTTTTGAGTGATTTTTTTTTGCTAGTTTCTCTTACCTCGGTCAAATGGCGGATAACGGTACTCCATGACTTAAGTCGGTTCTTTCAGTTTCTCATAATAACTGATATCTGTATATACATTTGTGCAATTCTTTGAATCTCTTTTCCAATTCTCATTTGAAAATGGACACTAATCTTGCAAAATTGAAAAAGTATTTTCCTGCTTTGCCTCAGAATGCGATTACAAAAATTTACCGTGCTAGATGTGCAAGATTGAGATTGTTAATGAATCATGAAATTCCTGAAGATATTCGCTGGTTGATTGAAGCAAAATTCCGATTATCAGGTGAGTCCTCAAACTCCTTTATTTCACACATGCCTAGAACAGGTAAAAACACTTTTGCAAAGAAACATCGTGCAAAAAGACTGAAAGTTTGTCATCGATGTGCTAGATGGACTTGTAATACATAATGTCGTTCTTTAGGAATGGTATCTATAAATCGTGAAGATAAAATACAATTCATTAAGGATGGCCTGAGTAAGGAGTCTTTAGATAACCTTCTATTGACTCTTGAGACGCATCCTAGTGGAGATGTGCATCGTGCAATTCATGATTTATGGCTACTATTTCATAAAGAATATGATCGATTTAGTCTTGGGAATTTGACTAAAAAAGACCCTGTTTGCTAGTTTTTAAGAAACCTGGATGGGAAGCCTATCCTCGACCCATAGAAGGCGTTTAAGCTGTTCTTGGATGTAAAAACAAGGGAAGATGTGAGCCACAATCACAACTACTTGTACATATACATGTTTTTTAAAAAAAGTAAATAAATAAATAAAAAGAGAGAGAGAGAGAGAGTGTGTGAGACTCTAGCTGGCCTACATATAGGTGTTATGATTGCTTTTCTAATTTCTCATCTATAAAACCCTTTTTTCCTTCCTTTCATTTCTACTCAACCCACACATTTAACAAATACTGAAATGTGTAGAAATGGCAAGTTCCTCAAGTCATCAAATAAGAAATATTTGTTTTTTCGGTGGATCTAGTCCTGGAAAGGAAAAGGAGTTTTTAGAATCAGCAAATCATCTTGGTCACGTGCTAGCTGAGAGAAAGATTCATTTAGTATATGGGGGAGGCAGTCTTGGATTAATGGGAGGTGTGTCAATAACTGTATTTTTAGGAGGTAGTCAAGTTTTGAGGGTCGTCCCCGAAGCTTTAGCACAAGGGGATATCATTGGAAAAACAATTGGAGAGGAACTTCAGGTCTCTACAATGTCAGCTCGAATGAATGCAATGTTTAACCATGTCGATGCCTTCATTGCTTTACCAGGTGGTCTAGGCATATTGGAAGAGATATTTCATATTTCCTCTTGGCCCAACTGCACATTCACCATAAACCCAAGGGTTTGTTAAATATTAATGGTTATTATGATAAGTTGTTGTCTTTTCTTGATCACGCTGTGGAACAGGAATTTCTAACATCTTCTGCACGAGAAATCATAATCTCTGCTGCTACTGCTGAACAATTGATTGACCAACTACAATCTTTCGTTCTTGTAATTAATCCTTCCATGAGTCGCATAAATTGGTCAGCCAAGGAAAGCCGTAAAAAGTTTAGATTGGATTTAAGCCTTCATTTGTGAATCTTTGTGTCTTTTGGTTTTATTATTGTGTTTTGTTATTACTTATACTTGTTTCAGTGTGTTTCAGGTTTGTCAGTATTCGTTATTTCAGGTGATATCTTCTATACTTTATCTTTCTACCTTTAAACATTGAGGACAATGTCTTCTTTTAGTTGGGGGAGAGGGTAGTAGCTAAAAAATAAAAACTATGTTTTCTATTTCATAAAGCATGTGCAAAATGGTTGTTATTAGGATGACAAAGTAAAGGAGCTCTTTTGTTAAAGTGACTCTTGAGACGCATCTTAGTAACCATTTGTAACAAGGTCTATCATAATCCTTCTTGAAATATTCAAATTTACAAACTCTTGCATTGTTATCACTTAAGTCTGCTCATATACTTGTTTAACATGTATTCTTAAACCTTAATTTACACACACACACTTCAACATATAATTATGGGTTGCATATTGGATTATTACACTATTTATGTTCTTTTGTTAAAGGTAACAACTAAGGGAAAGGGATAGTATAAAAAAAAAAGAAAACGAAAAAAAAATGATAATAATAAAAATGTTGATAAGTTTGGTTTCGTAGCCTCCCTAACCTAAGCAATTAAACCCGAAAGGGTGTTTTAACACCTAATACCCTAATGTCAATTGACTTGGGAGCTATTGGCCCAACGCTTGTTACATGGGTTAAGGAGAAAAGCTTAAGGGAATCAAACATTGCACTATTTACATATTAGTATCTGCGACCTGAGTTACTAAGCTCGTAGGGGCGTCTTAACACCTAATGCCCTAAGACCAATTGGTCTGGGAGTCATTAGCTGAAAGCTCGTTACATGGGTTAAAGATGCATGGTGTTTTAAATTATATATATATATTAAAAAAAAATAAGAAGACAAAAATAATAATCCCAACCCAAGGAAGTTAACCTTAAACATTAGAACACAAATTTTGTTTTCTTTCAAGAAAAGCCCTATAATTATGTGTTGATACAATGAGCACAAAAAACGGTTTTTGAATATCTTGTTAAGAGGTATTGACCAGGTATATAAATATAACAAGAGTTTGTTTATCTGGATAGAGTAATGGAAGTTAAATGATGAATACCTTGCTTTGTGGAATTTACAAATTGTCTTTCTATTTTAACACTTTGATTACTAGGGACTAGTAATAAGCTAGTTGGGAGGTGTGATTAGAACTCAAAAGTGCATTTTTATCATGGTTTTATATCATCATTTTGCATTTAAAGTATCAATAACTCCTTAACTAAAGTATGTTTTATAATAATCTATCTAATAATATAAGATACTTTTAATTTGTGGTAAATGTCCATTTTAAATGCAGGCCTATCACATAAATGAAAGGATTGATTGATGACTTTAAGAACTTCAATTGCAAAGGCAAAGAGATGATCAAACTTAGAAAAGAGATGTCGATGCAATCCAAACCGGAACACTGTTCGGTAATTGGGTCATATTTGCATCTATATATCTCATATTTAGGTCTACTTTATATGGATGAAAAGGTAAGACATAGGCCTACAACTTTCATATGGAGCCCAAGATCCAAAAAGGCCATTTCAAAGTCCAAATTATTGCAACAACAAAAAAGCCCGAATCTGTCCTCCAGCCCGAGCACTGTTTAGTATTTTGGCCATATCGGGAGTTCTAGAAGTTGAAATGAGCTGAATTTTTTACACAAGAAAGCTGAGCCAATTGCCTAGAACTTTCATGTTTTCAAGTCGCTCTAATTTTGAGGTCATCAATGATGTTTTGGGAAGAAAAAAGAAGATAAGGATTGTCACCAAGTCAAGGGCTGGCCATCTACTCATCAATTAGTCATCAAATCAATAGTTCCTAATTTTGGCCTATAAAAGGAGGCATTTGCCATGCATTTAGGCATCTTGGTGTCCAGATCAAGATCATGCTCTTGTTTTCTCTCTTTGTATTCTTTATGCTTTGTTTTCATTAATATCAAGTTTATGCCTTTCATTTCCTTTCCTTTCTTTAGTTAACTTTTATGTTCTTATTTTGTTTATCTATTTTTCTTTCTTCCATTATGTCTAGCTAAGTTAATTATGTCAAGGTGAAAAGGTTACACTAATGGTGTAAGAATAAGTATGGTATAAACTTAATATGGACTTTAATGTTTAATACTAACATGTTTTATATTTGTTATCTTGTTCACTCTTTAATACTTTGCTTGTTAAATGATTAATCTTGATTTATGTTGTATAACAATTGGTACAACAAATGCTTGGCACTTTCATAGCCCATACTGTATGGTATAACCAACACCTGAGCTATGAAAGGAACTTGATTTGTTGTTAACATAAGTTATAATCATGAATGCTTGACGAAATTTACAAGTATTAGCATTAATTGAATAAGATGACTAATGTAATCATGTTAACAATTTATAATATGATTGGAACCTCCTTTATGTGTGGTTTCCAATTGAACAATAAGAGTTTATACTATACTTGTATGACATACTATTAGTGGAACCTCTAACCTTGACATTTGTTATTATCATTGTTTAATCCTTACTTTAATATCTCATCATCATCTTCTTCTTCTTCTCTTTCTTTATTATTATTATTATAGTTGTTGTTGTATTGTTGTTATTTATAATTTGTACAATATCCTCCCTGTGGTTCGACCCCGGTCTTGTCGGGTTATTTATTACTTCGACACTCCTACACTTGGGAAAAGACATCAATCTTTTTATCATGTCAGTAAGGAAGGGGTTGAATATGAAAATTGTAAAGAAACGACTGATTCCTCGCCAGTACTTCAATTTCCTCATACCATGACCAATCAAAGAAAAGTCAATCACAACTCTGAAATCTTTGAAACTTTCAAATAGGTAAGAATCAATATACTTTTGCTGAATGCTATTAAACAGGTTTCTTCTTGTGCTAAAATTTTGAAAGATCTATGCACCGTGAAGAGAAAACTGAATGTGAAAAAGAAAGCCTTTTTAGCCAAACAAGTGTCATACTTCAGAATAATAGTGCTCTGAAATATAAAAACCCTGGTTGTCCTATAATTTCTTGCTTTATTAGAAACCATAAATTGAAAGAGCCTTCCTTGATTTTGGAGCCAATGTGAATTTACATCCATATTTAGTTTTTTAAAGTCTCAATTTAGGTGAGTTAAAACCAACTTCTATAACTCTTTTACTTGCCGATAAATCTATAAAAATACCTAGAGGAATAGTTGAAGATGTGTTTAGTACAAGTCAATAAATTCATTTATCCTCTGGATTTTATTGTCTTGGATACACAACCTGTTGAAGTATGTAATTCATTTCCTGTTATTTTAGGACGTCCGTTTCTTGCAACTTCTAATGCATTAATTAATTATAGGAATGGACTGATGAAGCTATCATTTGAAAACATGACATTAGAGATGAATATTTTCAACATTTGCAAGCAACCTAAAGATGATAATGATTTAGAAGAAGTAGATCATATTGATGAATTAGTTTATGATTAACTTGAATCTACTTTAAGTAAAAATGAGTTGGATGAATCTGAAGATTTGCAAATGATTTATCATGAGGAAGAAATCACGAATGAAAAACGCATCGAAAATGTTAATGCAGATCTTTTGTTAAAAGTGACAACAAATTCGACATCTAACATCACACCAATTGATGATTACTTTCCTAATGAATCATTACTTTCTCTTAGTCAAATGCCTTGGTGTGATAAAAATATTAATTTCCTTACTTTAAGAGAATTACCAGCTGATTGGAGTACCTAAGACAAAGAAAAAATTTTGAATGAAGTGAAGAACTTTTATTGTGATGACGCTAACTTATTCAAATATTGTTCTAATCAAATATTTCAAAGATTCATTCCCGACAATGAGGTAATTAGTGTCATTAAACTTTGTCATTCTGAAGCATGTGGAAGTTATTTCTTGCCAGAAAAGACAGCTACAAAAATCTTTCAAAATGGATTTTATTGGCCCACCATATTCAAGGACACATATGCATTATATAAAACTTGTGAAAATTATCAAAAAGTTAATACTAGTTAAAAAGTTTTGTTTTATAATTCTCAACTCTATGCATTTCCTAGAGAGCTAAAATCAAGATGGAGCAATCCTTATGGGGCCTGTGATATTGAGAATTCAATAAATGACAATATTTTTTAGGAAAATGGACATCGTTTGAAAGCTTACTTTGATAATTTTCCTAGTGAAAATAAATCAACTAGTTTGAATGATCTTGTAGATAAAGGTTGATTAATTTGTTTTTCTCACATTGTTTTTTTGTTTCTTTTTGAGTGATTTTTGCTAGCTTCTCTCACCCCGGTTAAATGGCGGACAACGGTACTCCGTGACTTAAGTCAATTGTTTCAGTTTCCTATAATAACATATATTTGTGTATATATTTGTGCAATTCTATGAATCTCTCTTCCAATTCTCATTTGAAAATAAACACTAATCTTGAAAAATTGAAAAAGTATTTTCCTGCTCTACCTTAGAATGCAATTACAAAAATTTATCATGCTAAATGTGTAAGATTGAGGTTGTTAATGAATCATGGAATTCCTGAAGATATTTGCTTGTTGATTGAAGCAAAGGTCTGATTATTAACTGAGTCCTCTAATTCCTTCATTTCACACATGCTTGGAACAGGTAAAAATAATTTTGCAAAGAAACGTCATGTAAAACAACTGAAAAGTCTGTCATGGATGTGCTAGATGGACTTGTAATGCACAATGTTGTTCTTTAGGAATGATATCTATAAACCATGAAGATAAAAGACAGTTTATTATGGATGGTCTTAGTAAGAAGTCTTTAGATAATCTTCTATTAACTCTTGATACGCATCCTAATGGAGATGTGCATCGTGCAATTAATGATTTATGGCCTTATTTTCATTAAGAACATGATTGACTTAGTCTTGGAAATCTAACTAAAAAAAACCCTCTTTGCTAGTTTTTTTAAAAACTGGATGGGAAGCCTATCCCCGACCCATAAAGGTTGTTTAAGCAGTTCTTGAACATAAAACCAAGGGAAGATATGAGTCACAATCAAATTACATGTGCATACACATGCTTTTTTAAAAGTAAATAAATAAAGAGAGAGAGAGAAAGAGAGTATGTGTGTGAGACTCTAGCTGGCCTACATATAGGTTGTATGATTGCCTTTCTAATTTCTCATCTATAAAATCCTTTATTCCTTCCTTTCATTTCTACTCAACCCATACATTCAACAAATACAGAAGTGTGTAAAAATGACAAGTTTCTCAGATCATCATATAAGAAATATTTGTGTTTTCGATGGATCTAGTCCTAGAAAAGAAAAGGAATTTCTAGAATCAGCAAATCATCTTGGTCAAGTGCTAGCTGAGAGAAAGATTCATTTAGTGTATGGAGGAGACAGTCTTGGGTTAATGGGAGGTGTGTCAATAACTATATTTTTAGGAGGCAGTCAAGTTTTGGGGGTTGTCCCTGAAGCTTTAACACAAGGGGATATCATTAGAAAAATAATTGGAGAGGAACTTCAGGTCTCCACAATTGCGGATCGAATGAATGCAATGTTTAACCATGTTGATGCCTTCATTGCTTTACCAGGTGGTCTAGGCACATTGGAAGAGATCTTTCATATTTCCTCTTGGGCCCAACTGCACATTCACCATAAACCCATAGGTATGTTAAATGTTAATGGTTATTATGATAAGTTGTTGTCTTTTCTTGATCATGCTGTGGAATAGGAATTTTTAACATCTTCTACATAAAAAATCATAATCTCTACTACTACTGCTGAACAATTGATTCACCAATTACAATATTTCATTCTTGTAATTGATCCTTCCATGAGTCACATAAATTGGTCAACTAAGGAAAGCCGTAAAAAGTTTAGATTGGATTTGAGCCTTCATTTATGAATCTTTGTGTCTTTTGGTTTTATTATTATGTTTTGTTGTTTCTTATATTTGTTTCAGTGTGTTTTAGGTTTGTCAATGTTCGTTATTTCAGGTGATATCTTATATACTCTATCTTTCTATGTTAGAACATTGAGGAAAATGTCTCATTTTGGTTAGAGGGAGAGGGTAATAGCTTAAAAATAATTAACTGTGTTTTCTATTTCATAAAGCATGTGCAAAATTGTTGTTACTATAATGACAAAGTAAGGAGAACTATTTATGACTCTTGAGACGCATCTTAATAATCATTTGTAACAAGGTCTATCATAATGCTTCTTGAAATATTCAGATTTACAAACTCTCACATTGTTATCACTTAATTCTGCTCATATACTTATTTAATATGTATTCTTAAACCTTAATTTACACACACACACACTTTAAACATATGATTGTGGGTTGCATATTGGATTATTACATTATTTGTGTTCTTTTGTTAAAGGTTATAACTAAGGGAAATGAATAGTATATAATTAAAAAAAACAAAAAAATAAAATGATGATAATAAAAATATAAATAAGTTTGGTTTCATAGCCTCCTTAACCTAAGCAATTAAGCTGGAAGGGGTGTTTTAACACCTCATACCCTAAAGTCAACTAACTTGAGAGCTATTGACTCAACGCTTGTTACATGGATTTAGGAGAAAAGCTTAAGGGAATCAAATATTGTATTATCTACATATCAGTATCTACAACTCGAGTTACTAAGCTCGTAGGGATGTTTCAACACTTAATGCCCTAAGACCAACTGGTCTAGAAGTCATTAGTCGAAAGTTCGTTACATGAGTTAAAGATGTATGGTGTTTTAAGTTATATGTATATATATTTAAAAAAATAAAAAAAAAGACAAAAATAATAATCATAACCAAAGAAAGTTAACCTTAAACATTAGAATAAAAATTTTGTTTTCTTGCATGAAAAGCCTCATAATTATGTGTTGATATATTGAGCATAAAAGAAATGTTTATTAATATCTTGTTAAGAGATATTGAGCAAATACATAAATTTAATGAGAGTTTCTTTATTTGGATAGATTAATGGAAGTTGAATGATGACTACCTTGCTTTATGAAATTTGTAAAATATTTTTCTATTTTAACACTTTGATTACTAGGGACTAGTAATAAGTTGGATGGGGGGTGATTAATATTTAAAAATATATTTTTATTAAGGTTTTATATCATCATATGGCACTTGAAGTATCAATAACTCTTTAACTAAAACATGTTTTATAATAATATATCTAATAATATAAGATACCTTTAATTATGATAAATATTCATTTTAAATTCAAGCCTATCACATAAATAAAAGGATTGATTGATGAATTTAAGAACTGAAATTGAAAGGACAAAGAGATGGTCAAATCTAGAAAAAAGATGCTAGTGTAGTCGAAACTGGAATACTATTCAGTAATTGGATCATATCTGGAGCTGTAGATCTCAGTTTTAGGTCTAGTTTATATGGATGGAAAGGTAAGACATAAGCTTATAACTTTCATATGAAGCTCAAGATCTAAAAAGGCCATTTTCAAGTTCAAATTAGAGTAACAACAAGAAAGTCTAAATCTGTTCTCCAGCCCAAGTATTATTCAGTAGTTGGGCCATATCTACAGTTCTACAAGTTGAAATAATCTGAATTTTTTATACAAGAAAACTGTGACGATTGCTTACAACTTTCATGTTTTCAAGTAGCTTCAATTTTGACTTTATCAATGACGTTTTGGGCAGACAAGAGAAGATAAGGATTATCACCAAGTCAAGAGTTGACCATCTACTCATCATTTAGTCATCAAATCAATAGTTCCTAATTTTTGCCTATAAAAGGAGGCATTTGCCATGCATTTAGGCATTTTGATTTCCAGATCAAGATCATGTCCTTCTTTTCTCTCTTTGTATTTTTTGTATTGTTTATATTTTGCTTTCATTAATATTAAGTTTATATATATATCAAGATGGTTGAAAATAGATTTTAATTCATTATTTTTGCACAATTTTGAAAAAATCAAGTGACACGAAATTTATTAAAAAAAAAGAAGCATATTGTCCATCCTAGATGAAACATAAAAACAACCCATATTTGGCCCTAACTTAAGCCTGGCCTAGTTCATTTAACATTTTTTATTTTTATTTTTATTTTTAAAACATTATTTTTTATATAAATTAATATATTTTTTATAAAAACTCTTTTAAATAATAATGTTTTTTGCTCTTCAACACATGCACAAGCAAGTGAATATTCAGTCTTAAAACATCTCCAACAAAGCTGCTAAATAGATAACCAAAAATAAAAAAAATAATATTTTGATTTTTTTTAATTTTCATACTTCAAGAAAAAAGCTAAATTAAATGCTAAAATATATTTTTTTTCTCACAAATATTATTCTTACATATCTTTTAAAAGCGCCAAAACTAATAAAATGGAGAAAAATAATAATTAAATATAGCCATGTGCAAAAAAAATATTAAAATTATTAAAAAAATAAAATATTTATTTATTCCATTCTAACAAAATTAACTTTTCAAATAGTTTTTTTCCATTGAAATATATATGGTTAAAAAAATTATATTTATATTATTCAAAATGTTATTTTATTAATTTACTTTTTTTAAATAGCATCTTGGAGATGCTTTTACAATATTGTAAATTTTTAATATATATATATATATCTTTTATTTTTTTGTTTTTATTTTTAATTGGTATTAATAGTTTTTTATTTATTATCAAATATAATTTTTTATTTATTTGGTTAAATATATGCTAAATTTTTTTATTTAAAAAAATTTAGATATAGAAATGCATTAAAAATAAATATATAAATTTTTTTTAATAAAAAACAAAAATATCCAATCTGTAAGGGAGAACAGGATAACGTGAGCGCAGATTTAGATTTTGGACTAATTCGAGCGTTGGAAACAATGTTCTGCTTTCGGCCCCACTCAATACGCTCCAGTCCACGTCCATGTATATATATATCTACGAACAAGATCCAATTCAGAGCATTCAAGTTCCCAAATAGTCCTCGGATTGAGAGCCTGGTTCGTTGGTTAATCTCGTAAATTCACTTATAAACTTACGCGCGCCACGCTGCTAGTGGTTCAGTCCACCGATAATAACTACTGGAGGAGGATATAATTTAAACAACTGCACCAAGAGACAGTGTAAAAACACTGCTGCTGCTGCAAGAGGAGAAGGCGGAGGACAGACGGAGAGATTCATACGATCGAAGAGAAAGAAGAGCATTCTCTCGTCTCAGGTATTGCTTTCGTATCATCATCACCCTCTGACTCTATCTATGTATTTACCATTGTTCGCTCGGTGTTATGTGATCAACAAACACATCGGACTTTGTTTCCTATTCTATATTTCTTTATGATATCTAGTTCTATATTACTCCCTCCCAATTCAAAAGAAACAAAACACTTGTGTTAGGATAAGGGTGATTCAGTAAATATCTTCTTTTGCTGCACCTACAGGCTACACGTTTTGATACACGTACATGTATTATTTTGGTTTTCCAATAATTTCTGGTTATTTTGGCCTTTTCAAAATTTGAAACTTCCCTCTTTATTCTCACAAATTGAAATGACTAAACTACCCCCCATCCACCTGACTGAGGGAGTTTACTTGATGTGATTTGCTTCCAGAAAATGTATCGAATTGTCTTTTTAATCAGATTTTGTCATTTGTCGAAGTCACAAACTGTCACATTGCTAGGTTAAGATTTTCCTGCAGAAAAGCCTATTGATTTTTATTTATGTTGTGTGGCATATTGATTTAATATTATTAAGTGGAGAAAAAGAAAATGGTGGAGATGACGATGAACAAGGAAACATCACACTGGTGGTGGTTTGACAGTCATTATACCTCAAGTGGATCTCCATGGCTACAATCTACTCTCGCTGGTAAACCCCCCCAACCCCCTCTCTCTGTTTTTTTTTTTTTTTTAAATATTGGTGACCATATTATAATTCTTTTTGGGTTTTCTTGTACCTGGTACAAGAAAAGTGTTGCTATTTGGGTGGGTCCACCATGGATTCTTTGAGAACTACAAGGTGAGATAGTCATTAATTATCGCCATACTAATCAAGGTTGTATGTACAATTTATTCTGAGAAATGTCTTGGACCATGCGGGTTTAGAGAGAGAGGTAATTCCACCATGGAAGGTGGATCCAATTATTTATTAACCCTAGGAATTTATTTATTTTTTATTTTTGTGTAAGTTGAAAGGATTATCGAGATTTACTAGACCTGTGTATTAAAGGGATGATTCTAATATAATGTTAGGTTAATGTTTTGGTAGCCGAAGTTATTTTTTAGTTTGGAGGTTTAAGAGAGTATTGAAGACTACAAGAACAAGTACCAGAGATATGCTATGAGCATTAGGATCACTGATGTGATTCGTTTCCTTCGGAGCCTTTTCTCCGCTCAAAATCTAATCGAAGTGGGTTTTCATAGATTTTATTTTCATATTTTTAAGAGTGTATCTTTTACTAGATGTATTTAATCGATAATGTTATGACTTATTCGGCACAATCCTGAACAAAATAAAGCGTAGTCGTTGGAGGGGTCTTCAACCATAAAGAACTGATTGGGTAGATGGGTATTGGGAATGAATTATGGTTGAAGAGGAGTAAAACTCCAAGTTAGTACGGATCATGCGTTATCTTCATAGCACTGATTTTGAGAAGGAACCACGATGTGAGGTTAATTTGTGATTGTCTGAGTGAGACCGCTTGGTAGTGGGAATTATTATATACGGTCCCTCAATACAGGCCCCCCCTTAAAGTCCCACAACTAGTTTCAGTCTTTTGATTGAGGAAATGGCTTTGAGATGTACTTTCATCACTTTCCTAAGGTTCTAAAAATGATGCCGGACCCGTTGACTGTTAGTTAAAAGGGGTTGCGACCCTTGTGAATCACAAAATGTAGATTCTTAAAAAAAATTGGAAGTTCGTAGGGCCATGGACTCGCCTTTCCTGTTCATATGTTTTTCGTTCACCCGCTTTGGCCTCCGCTTTTTCTTTACTTCTAAACCAACCTGAGATTTTGATGGTACTATAATAAATAGTACTTAACTAGCTAGTTGAGGTGATTGCCAATTGCAATTCTCTGTGGTAAGCTGGTTGATGATTGCTCAGGTGCTTACACTTTCCAAGTTCAAGATCTCTTGCAATGCAACATTTTGTGTTAAATAAATACCTAGAATTAGGCATTTTGACTTTGAGTATCCCGGAGATCTTTTACCATCTGCCAGTGTTTGAAATTTATTATATACCAGATTTGCCTTCATTAATAATGTTTTAATTTGTACTTCTGGTGAGATGGTAAATTTTTTGGTATAAGGATCTCGTATCTGTTTTGGCAGAGCTAGACAAGCACACAAAGTCAATGCTGAAACTGATAGAGCCAGATGCTGATTCTTTTGCTCAACGTGCAGAGATGTATTACAAGAAACGGCCTGAGCTAATTAGCATGGTTGAAGATTTTTACAGGGCACATCGGTCATTAGCTGAGCGATATGACCAACTAAAGTCTGACTCTGGAAATCGCCTCCTGGCAACATTTGGGTTGCCATTTTCAACCAAACATCGACCTGAGAAGTTATTGAGTGTGGAGATACATCAAACATATGGTAGCCACTCCGAGGTTTACGACGCTGAGGATTTCGCTGAGTCTGAAGTAGATGACCCTGAACAAGACCAAATTCAAGTTGATGAAGAATTGGAAGAAATTGAGACACCTGAAGAAAAGAAAGAAACCCATGCTGAAGATTCTGCTGACTCTGAAGTAGATGAGCCTGAACAAAATCAAATTCAACTTGATGAAGAATTGGAAGAACTTGAGATACCTGAAGAAAAGAAAGAAACCCATGCTGAAGACTCTGCTGAGTCTGAAGTAGATGACCCTGAACAAGATCAAAGTGGTGAAGAATTGGAAGAAATTGAGACACGTGAAGGAAAGAAAGATGTTGACGTTTGTAGCATGTACAATGCTGAAGTGACGAAGTTGAAGGAAGAAATAGAAAGACATGAGGTAGAGAAGAGGATTTACAAGGGTTATCTTTTGCAGAAAGACGAGGAGATGAGAGAACAAAAGAAAGAAATTCCAGCCAATGACGGAATGAGAGAAGCTGACATTTCAAAGGTTGTGTACAATGTCGAAGTGATGAAGTTGAGGGAAGAAATAGAAAGGCTTAGGGAAGAGAAGAAGATTAGCAAGGATCATATTTTGCAGAAACATGAAGAGAAGACAGAAGAAAAGAATGAAACTAAAGTCAACGAAGGAATGAAAGAAGTTGAATTTTCAAGTGTTTTGTACGATTTTGAAGTGATGAAGTTGAGGGAAGAAATAGAAGGGCTTGGGGAAGAGAACAAGATTTACGAGGAGCTACTTTTGCAGAAAGATGAAGAGAAACGAGAAGTAATAAGACAGCTAAGTTCAACAGTTGACGTGTTGAAGTTAGAGAATACGAAGCTGAGGAAGTGTGTAGCTAGAGACTCCCACAAAAAAGGAAGCCATTTCACAGTCGAGAAGCTGAAGGATGTATTTATTGGGAAGCTTTTTAATGCAACTTCAAAGTCTTCATAGTAGAGTCGAAGCTCTGTAGATGTGGATTTTCGACGGCAAGTAGGGTAGTTTGTAAACACAGTTTGTATCTATCTATACATGATTATACTATTAGGTGTAATCCAGAGTAGAGTCCAAGCTCCGTAGAAGTCAACCTAGGAAACCCAGTATAGTGTAATCTTTACTATGATGATATTTCTGAACCTAATTTTTAATATATATTTTAAAAAATAAGAAAAATATAAAAAACAAATACTAAAATTCTCAAAAAATATCTTTTCAAGTGATTTTAGCCAATTTCAAAAAAAAAGAGAGAGAAAATCAATCTTGACAAATAAAATATGATTAAAAAAAATAAGAACTAATTTAATTTAAAAATAACAAGTACAAAAAAAAAACCAATGAAAAAAAATTTATCTTGTAAAAAAGAATTTTGAAAATTTAAAAGGTCAAAGTGTTAGTTTGACATACCCTATAGCTAATTGGTTACATATAACATTATTATATTCAAATAAATATGTATTAATAAAAACTTAATTTATCTTTAATATTCATATAATATTATAGTAATAAATTTAGAATAAAGATAAAGTTCAAGAGATAAAAATACTTTGTAAAAAAAATTATAAAATTATTATAATTATGAGATTTCTATTATATCAAAATATTATTTCTAAATTGTTTTTTTATTAAATTTTTTTAAATAATAAATATTTATTAGAGTTGTAAACATTGATATATATTGTGAAAACAGTTGTTTTCATAAACTGAAATATAAGAGATATATATATATATAACTAATATGTAAGTATTTATCATAAGATATGTACAATGAATGTTATGGAAAAACCTATGTATATGGAAAGGTTCTAGAGATGATTTTGTAAGTCATCCTTAGATTTAAAATCATTAAGCAATTTTATATCAAGAATGTTATGTTTTGATTCTATTACATGTTATTTTAGTCAAGGTAAATATAGGACAAACATTGAATATAACATAAGTGGTATAACATAAACTATATGAAGATAATTAAGTGGTTAAAAAAAAATTCATCACTCTATGTAAATTAAAAAATATATATTTTATTTGTTCTTAAATAGTATTATTTACTAAGAAACACATAGCTAAGGTAGAATGAGATTTAAAAGGAGTTTTAAATTTTATTCAAATAATCAATAACTATTATATACAGAACAAATATGATTTAATATATCAGACATAATATATGCTTTAATATTAAATTAGACTATTATTGATAAAAAAATATTAATTACATTGAGAAACCAATTACTGAATATTAATAACACATTGTTAGACGATACACCTGATCTTCAAATATAAATTAATTAATAATAAATGAAATTAATTATTTTATTTTATTTTATTAAAATTAGAATAAAATTTATATTTAAACCAACATATTAGAAACCTAATTGATCATACACATTAAGAATCATTAGTTAGAAATTTAACTAGGATGATTTAAACAAGTATGACTTGATTAAAATATTTTTAGAAATTAAAAAATATAATATAATAAATACATGAATTATATTGATAAATCTAGAAAAATCAAGTAAGGACTTGATTGATTTTATTTCTAAAATTATCTAGAATTAATTTATGGATATTATTTAGAAAACAAATTCATATTTTGTCGATTTATAGGGTTTTTCATATTTCTCTCTAAATAATAAGATATGCTTCTTTTTTTGTGCATTAAAATTTAAGTATAAATTAACAACTTCAGTTACATATACAAATTGGGAACAGTCTCCCAAGCAAAAGAATACGAAGAATAACAAGGTCATGCATACATAGACCAACTAACCAGGCAAAAAAGAGAAACATATATTTTATACATAAAGAACATATAGGGAAACAAGCTTTATAGAAAAAAAAAGAAAAAAGAAGAGGAGGTTATAACCATAATGCATAATAAAGGTTAATGATTAGTACTGAAAAGTGCATTTTTATCATGGTTTTATAACATCATTTTGCACTT
>SRLM01000667.1:0-107847 GCA_015708895.1 Populus ilicifolia
GCTGCCTTCCTTGACCTTCTGGTGGATTGAGTTTACTTCAACATAAGGTCTTATCAAGTCGTCCATGTCATTTCTAAAATTCTTGCAACCAAATGATGCACGAAACATAATAAGCTGATTTTACTCAAGAGTTCTAACTATAGATGCTTCTATCTTCCTATTTTACTACCAATGAGGATTTTGTTAAATCTCTCATTGTTGTGCGCAATTCAGCTGCTCAGTTTGCTCTCGCATTGATGAATTCTTGGGCATCAACAATTTTCAAAAAGTATGCCCCCATTATCTAAACTTGAACAAGCACGCATGCTTGTTTTTTCTATATTTTTTTCATCACCACATGACATTCATGGAACCATTTCAGTCAAACTGATAGAATCACTGTGTGACATGTAACCCTTTTGAGAAAGGAAAATGGGCAAATTCTTTTTCAGAGTCTGCGGCATGGTTTCAAGACTCTGTTTGGCTTCTGGTACAGAAAAGGATAGTTAAATTAACGGGTCAATTTAAAAATTAATTTTTCAATTAAAAATATATTGGAATAATTTTTTTAATATTAGCACATTCATACAGAGGAAAAAAAACATATAAAAAACATGAATTTAATATTTATTTTTAAAAAAACTTAAAAATTAGAAAGTACTCAGGAAATTATTTAGAACATCCTTGGAAATTGGAATTGACACCCTTGCGATAATAATTGTCAGCATTTACAAGTTTCTGTAAGAACCAACCAGTTATCCGACCATTACCTAATCATCATCACATAATTAATAAAGAAATTGATTGGAAGATTTTAGCACAAGTAGCAGCACATGTTGACAATTTCCTCGACGTTCCTTGTTCTTTTACTTGCGACACTTGCACTTCCTTTCCAATTAAGGCCAGCCTTACCCATCATTCCAGAACAATAAGAATAAATCCCTCAATGCCATCCCAGGCAACATCTCGATCAGATTCTCTGTCTAATGCCGAGGAAAAAAAAAGTTTATTCCTTCGATGCCATCCAAGACTTGAAGAGACTTGTTTCAATCCAGATAGACAAGTAGCCCGCCCCAAGAGGAGAAGAAAAAAACTTGATCTTAGCATCAATGCTCTGTCCATTTTAGATTTTACTGAGGGCTAAGTAGATTCAAGATTTTAAATTTTGTCTCTGAAGATTATCGGAACTAATTGATCTTATCAAATATTGTTTTAAATTCACTCGAAATCAGACAATAATGATGTTTTATTCAAGGATTTTCAAGTGGTTTTAATGTAGAAGTTCAATTGATTTTCAGCCAGAAAGATAATATTGAGATAGATTTTATTCTATTCTCAATAGGATAATAATTCTAGACTGAGAGATTTTTTTGAAAAAGTCAGACAGTCACGCTTCCTTTCTTTTTTTCGAGAATAATATTTTATTTTCCATTAAATATTCCTTAATTATCTCGGAATACGAGGGAAATTCAATTTCCTTCTAATCACGAAATAAAAAATAAATCAAAAGCCGTTATTTTCACAGCCTAGCAGCAAAATCTTTCTGCCCCACGCCCCGTAATTCGCTTAGACACAACTACCCCCATATAGTGCGAAACAACAAAAAGGCAATTCAATTTCGGCTCTGAAAAGGAAGCTTAAAATCCCGACTCGCCGCCTCCCCAACCAATTAACTTTATCTAATTTTCCATCTCGAGACGGACAACAGCCGTTCACGGCGACAGGTCACCATCACCGATAGAGTAAGCGGTGGAGAGAACCAAAGCGGTGACTCTTCTCGATTCTCTTCAAGGGTAGTTTCGTCAGATTTACGTAATCTCTAGAGTTCCTCTTTTTAGTCAAAAGGTCAAACCCCCAGGAACACTCATTCTGCCCGCGACAGACAATTAGCAAAGTTTCCCAGTTCCCCGTCACCTGAGAAAGCAGTAGTTGGCACACGTGCCCTTCCCCGACGTTACTTCCATAGCTTTTTTTCATGAAATCTCAGGTCACCTGAGAGAGCCGACGCACCAGCAAGAACCAGACTCCCTTCACTGTCCATGTTTCTATAAAAGAAAAGCCTCCAGCTGCTTCTCTTGCATGTTTATTTTTTAGGCATGGGAGCTCTCGGCCCTGTCTCTCCTTGGATTCCAGAAGATGACGTTTTGTTAAAAAACTCTATTGAGGTAAAAATCTTTTTTTCATCATCATTATTATTTCACCAATTCTTTGTTAATTGAAAAAAAAAAGTGAATAAAACCCATCTTTTTACACTAATTATTTTTATTTTTTATTGTTCTTCTGTAATGGTGGATTTTTCTTGTTTTCAAGTATGAATTTCTTGAAACAAAGATTATTCTGTTTCTATCTTTTCTTGTAGCATGGATTTTGAGGACATAATTATTGCTGTATTTGATGTTTTAATTAGGGCTGGATTTTCAACATGTTAAATGGCCAATATCGAAGAAAATCTGAATTCGAACTTGGAAATAAATAGTGTTCGTAACATGTGAAAAAGAATGGTTATTTTTTTATGCTATGATAGTGTTGTTTGGTGAGTTTCGATTTTGTTAATGGTAAATGATGAGTGTCCGGTTCTGTTTTTCGGATATACTGGTTTTGGTGATTGTGAGATTCTATTTGGCTTCGGTAATCTTATGATAGCTGTTATCAGAGGCATTGAGATATTAAATATGTAAGGTATAAGCCAGGAGGGATATTTGTAATGCTTCATTTTCGCAAGGAATTTAAAATAGGAAATTTCTTCATGAGCCAGTGCAAAAGGGGGGATTTAGTGGTTCTGGTGGTTGTACTGCAGACAGGAGAAAACATTGGTGGTGAGATGTATCAGCAACACCAATTATTTTTCTAATTCGCTGGCATGACCTTGCATAAGTATTTCAGGAAGAGAAATTTCAGGTGTCTGTGAAAGAGAGGTCTTGCATTCTTTTATTCGGACTGTTGTCTATACGCTTTTACTAGTGCATGGCAGTAAGAAAAAGAGAGATGACAGCCATGGACATGGCAAGGTGTAATACATGAGGAAAACATTGAATACTAAGTTGAAACCATGAAAATTTAAGTTGTAATTGTTGGCTAGGATGTCTGTGTGAACCAGTGCATTTGTGAGTGAAGTTTTGCTCCCATTACATCCACAGGAATTTATCGATTAACTCTTTTTGCTTGCAGTTTTGACGATATAGTTATTGACAGTGAAATTTTTTTTTCTTCATCTGCTAGAACCATTGTTCTTATTGCTCTCTTTATTAAGCTTTTTTTTAATACATGTGTGTTTATAGACTGTTTAAAAGTAGCAGTACATGGGTTTTAGTAGTTGTACCATGTTTTTATGTTTCTTAAGACTGAAAAACCTTGTCAATTGGTGCTTGGTGCAGCTTCTTATCTTATCTTTTTTTGTTGTTGTTGTGGGGTTGGATCTTTGGTTTGCTACCATTGTCTAATTAAATATCAATTGTTAAAGCTTGCTGACTTTTTTTCAGTGTGATTGTTTTGGGAATCCCTATTTATTTTTGTTTCTTTATTATGTTTTGCAGGCTGGTGCTTCCTTGGAATCACTGGCAAAAGGAGCAGTACAATTTTCTCGAAAATTCACTGTTCGAGAAATACGAGATCGCTGGTATTCTCTCCTTTATGATCCGGTTGTTTCTTCAGAGGCTGCTTTTCACATGACTGAGTTTGAGTGTTCTGCATCGACTTTTCCATCAAAATTCAGTAGAGCTGGAAATTCAAAAGAAAATAAATGTTTTTCAGGGAAGAGGAAAACTGAAAGTGTCCGCCATTGTTACTATGCTCCGCGTAAAAGAATTTGCAGCAAACCGTTTAATTCTATGGAGTTGAGTTTTCTTGATTCCCCCAGTAGTAACAATTATGTTGGCAATGAATATGAGCAATTATCCAGACAATGCATGCTTGGAGATCCAGTTACAGCTCACTTTGCACTTCAGGAATCTAATTTGGACATGATGCATCGTGTGTTTCCTCAAATTGTGAGTAGTGGTACTGCCCATGCCTTTGATACTGAATTCCATAATACAATTCAAGAAGATTATTCAATGGTGCAAGACAATATACACAATCACATTCCCCATATACTTGGAGAGGATCTATCTAACACTGAAAACAGAACCGTGGTCGAGGAACTCAGTCAACAAATGCCAGTTGGTGATGACTTGTTACATGGGTGCTCTAGCTTTGATGGAAATGATGTCCTTAGTTCACCAGTTCCAGAGTGTAGTTTGTCATTTCACAATTTGGAGTTCTCTTCTCCACTTCCTGAGATGCCTATTTGGAGAATGGATGAAGGGATTTCAGTGCCAGATATTCCAAACAATCTTGGATTATGTGACAAAGATATGCACCGTGGTGATGCTTTTTCACTCCTTGATGATGGTGATATTAAGAATGCATGTTCGACAAGTTTCGATGATCTCCAAAAAGACTCAGAGTTAAAAATGGAAATACTGAGTGATGTGCCACAAAATTCATCTCATAGCACAGAAGATTTTCTGGCTGAACTTACCAATTATTTGTCTAATGATGAGGAAGGGGCAAGTATGGATATGGATGGAAAAGATTTCAGCACCAATTCTTACATTGCTTGTCTCAATACAATTTTGTTGGATTCACCAAATAATTCTAACGAAAATCACAGGCCCAATGTAACTGAACCAGAAGCATCAATATCAGCAGATTGTTTTAAAAATCACTCAGGTGCTTGTCCTGGAAACTTATGGGAGAATAGGGGGTCTCACTGTAGTGTTGATGCAGGTTGTAATTCTGAGTTCCAGTTTGTTTCGTCTACATCAGTTCTAGATCCGCATCCTGAGGTGAAAGATGGGATTATTTTCTGTGCGCTAAACACTGAGGACACAGAGATCCCATTCAATGATGATATAGACCCCCCCTCTGACTGGTGCCCAAGATCAGTTGCCTCCTTGGTGCAAAGGAGTTTCCAACATGCTGGCAAACCAAATTCTTTATCTGCTAAGGAATTACCGAGTAATAAAAAAGGTAGTGTAGTTCCAGTAGTCGCTCACAGGGATCTAGAAAATCCTGGACAATTGCTTGCATCTTCTCAGATGGTAAGATTACAGGCAATGCCAGAACCTGGTCTGGTCCATCCTGTAGGTGATCGTAGTTTGAAACTTGAGTTGCTTGGCAGTGACTCCACTCATAGGAGTGCATGCTTTGCTTTTGGTGGCTCAACTCAATTTAACTCAGACAATGCTAAGATGGAAACTCTTGTTCCTACTCAACTGAAGGAAGAAACTACTGAAACCCCAATGGCCAAGCATATGAGTCATGAATCAGTTGATTCTTTATTAGAGAAGCCATCTTTGGTTTCTGATTTCTTTACATATCCCCAGACAAATGTGTTTGCTATTAAACTGGTCGAAGATGCACCAGACAGAGTTCAAAATCATCAAGTATCACATATGAAAGGGGGCTCTTCAGATGTTGCTTCTTCAGAACTAGTAGGAAACCATTCAGTATCAGATCTAGCTGAGCCATCTATCCAGAGTGATGATGATGTACCATATTTTTCAGACATTGAAGCAATGGTAACTGTATGCTGAACTTCAAACAGATGGTAAATATCCTGTTTCTTTTGACAATTTCTCCTTTTTTCTGAACATGTACTTTGTAATTCCACTTGTTATCAGATACTTGATATGGACTTAGATCCAGAAGACCAGGATTTATATTGCAGCGAGGAAGGTAAGATACATTCTGCTTTGTAACTAGAAATTGCTTTTCTCACATTTAACAAGCTCAGTAACTTAGACAGTGTTTATTAGGGAATCACATGAGGATGAAACAATGAGTGAAACTAAGACAATCCCAATGTTGTTGTAATTTGCATAACATTGAAAATACAAGCATGTGCTGCTTGTATTGGTAGTTATTTGATTCTATCTCAAGGTTTGTAATTGAAATCACTGAAAGATATTGCATACACAATTATCTGTGTTTGTGTGTGGGTTTGAGCACACATGTTTAAGGGTACATGTTTTTGTGCTTATATTCATATTATTAACTGAGTTTGTTGACATACCTTTAAAAAATGATGTGCTGTATACGTGGATTGTAGCTAAGCATGGCATATAAGTTCCAATTTTTCTCTGCAGTCTCAAGATATCGAAATGAGGACACAAAGAGGGCAATCATGAGGCTGGAACAGGGTGCTCATTCTTATATGCAAAGAGCTATTGCACGTCATGGAGCATTTGCAGTTATACATGGCCGCCATTCAAAACATTATATTAAGAAATCTGAGGTATATTAAAGATACCTTAATTGCTTAATTTGTTGGGGTACTGGCTTTAAAGAATCCTATTTTTTTAATCCCTTGTTTGTTGTTTTTCAAATGTTGCCTCATCTATGAAACCACAATTGGAGCTATAAGGTTATACACAGATACAATGCTCATCCAAATTGTGTATCTGAAGCACTAATAGTAAATTATCTAGATAGTTCGGTAATTTCATGTGATAAATATTCATGGTATACTAGTTAGGAGTACGAAATATTGTTTACTTTTCATTCATTTTAAAAAGACTATTCAACCTCAATAAGATGCTGTTTTGCTATGGAGCATAATTTCTGAAGCTAACTATAATGTGTGACAACCCATAAAATCTTAAATCCATGGGAAAATCGATGCCTTGGGTGTTTTGTAGGATTGCAGTGCATGTGATTTTTCTTCGTGACCATGCAGGTATTACTTGGTAGAGCAACAGAAGATGCTATCGTTGACATTGACTTGGGAAGGGAAGGCCGTCGTAATATAATATCTCGACGGCAGGTGAGATTTGCCCAAGTTTATTAATGTATTTTAACTGTACTGTTAGTGGCTTATTCTCGTTTTCTTTTTTTGGCCTAAAATTTGTAGAATTTAGCACCCAATCCCCTTTCCTTTCACTCCTTTATCTTCATATTTTTTTTACTTTTTTTTTTTGTCACTGCAGGGATTCATATTTTTTCTTTCAGACACTGTCATCATTTACTAAATTAATTAACTGAGAAATTAAGAAGATTTACTTGTTAAAAGTCATGAAAAGTGAGAATTGTTTATTATATATGGGTTAAATTAGGTTGAGATTGAAGATGGTATATCTCTTTATAAAATTTGTAACCATAGCAAGGAAAAATGACATTAAATCAAACTTGTAATTGCCTTGCGTACCATTTGAGAATACATGTGGGAGTTCTGGACCTTGAATTGCTGTAATCCATTTCTTGCTTCAAAAGCTCAAAAGATTTCAAGTAAAGTTTACTTAAGTTGTAATAGCTGATAAGAATAAAATAATCCTTTTGAATCTAGCCTCTTTTGGCTCCGTCAGACACACTATGCTTCCTCTTCCTGTTAAATTTCTCATCTCTTAGTTTTACCTTTCTCTTGTAGTCCTCCTAAGGCCTACTTTTTTCTTTAAATTGAATTGCATGTAACTTTTCCTTATTTGTTTAGGCTACTATAAATTTGGACAAAAGTGGATCTTTTTACCTGAAAAACCTTGGCAAGTGCTCCCTCGCGGTGAATGACAAGGAAATAGCCCCTGGACAGAGTCTAAGCCTTACTTCTGGTTGTTTGATTGAGGTTTGTTGCAATAGGTCTTTATTTCAGCATTCATGGTTAATAAGGCATTCTTTATGTGTAGAATTTTCTTTCAAGTGTTTTCTCCAATTTTATCACATATTGAATCTTATGTTGGCTTTTCCCATGCCTGCTTTTTCCTGACAGTGTTTATGCTAGTAATTTTTAGCAAAAACAAAAACAAGCCTGTATCATGACTAAAGTCTGAAATTTGTGTGGATAGAACGAAACAAATGCCATTTTCACTAAGGGTCTTTACAATGAACAAGATAATACTCTTCATTCTGTGGTACTAACATCTTTAGGGAGAGTATATATCATCTTGAATTATATGCCATAACTTAATGAAGTTTCTTTCTTGTACACAATTCATTCATATGTTGACGGCTGTTAGGTAAGAGGTAATGTTGAGAGTCTCACTGTTTATGCATTCGCACTTGTAACCTCTATATCTCTCTTTTTTCCAGCTGCCCGTAGATATTTGCTAATTGATTTTCCACGCTGTGTAAAGCCCAAATAGTTTCTCAATGACTGCAAATTTGGTAGTTTTTTGGATGTGCCAACTGCTCTAAGATCACTTTGTTCATGGCACACATAATTACCACTATTATGCATAATCTGTAAATTCCTAGGGAAAACTTATACTGGTTTCTGCTAACATTAACAAAGGCAATTTATTTTGTTGCAATTGCTTATTATAACTAGCATCCAAATGTTTCAGCTACTACAATACAAATGTGTCTTGATCCATGAATGACTTTATATTCTTCATGTTTTATTCCTCAAATTTTTATGCTTGCACAGCACACCTAATCTCAAGTAATTCATGGGTGTCTTTGATTTCGCAGATTAGGGGAATGCCTTTCATATTTGAGATAAACCAAACTTGTGTGAAGCAATATCTAGCTAGAAAAGCCCGGAAGAACCAAACCTAGGAGCACCTGGTTTGAATCACACCAGAAATTCAGAGCGTCATCAAAAGGTGCTATTATTATTTTTTTATCATGTGCTTTCTGGGTTCTTTCCATAAGCTATGTTCAATCTGTTGTATGTAGATCAGCTGCCTTTAAAAGAGGAGTAATGTTCTCATGTTAGAAAGGATTTTTCCGCATGATGTCTTAATCATTAGAAATTTATATAGGGATTACCTAAAAGTTTTGCATCATCCTCTATGAGCTGCCTATCTTTCCAATGGAATTCTGTCAAACAACAGCTGCACGTGATGCAAGGAACAAGGTTTCACTTGCATGCAACAAGAAAAATCGCTAATCTAGGTTACTGAGCAATTACTTCTCTGTTGGGAATAAATAATGCTCTCTTGAGATATCGGGGATGTTTGGGAATAAATAATGTTCTCTGTTGGGAATAAAATCGCTAATCTAGGTTACTGGGTAAAGGAACTGCACGAGTTTTAGTTCTAGCTTTCCCTTTTCTTTCCCCGTCCATCAAATTGCTCTGCGCCGACTCTTCCTGGCAGTATGATCGGAGTCGCATTAGGATAACAAGGTTGTCAAGGCTGTCGAGATAGACCTGGAGTGTGCTTATGATTGCTTGGGCTCAAGAAAACATCTGAACTATGACTTTCCACTTCTGGTGGTTGATTGGACCCTGTCCTCCTCCACATCTGTTGCTGGAATGGGGGGTGATTCCCAGCTTTGAACCTGCCAGTGAAGCTTGTTAATTACTTTGTGAAGGATGAGACTCGAAATAACTTGAATCTCTTATCAAATCTCAATGGGACTTTCATCTCTCATCGAAATCTAAACTCTGCTGTCTTCTTATCTGATCGATTTTGTTTTGTAAGGCAATAGTTCCCTAATCCAGAGCTGAAAGTTCATCAGTGAGGTTGCTCTCCTTAATGATTTGGTGCCCTAGTATGCATTTCACATCTGGTTGAAGCATCCAATGTTTAGTAAAATTGTTTTCATATGGCAGTACTTATCTCGATGCTTGTGATAACCAGATAACTAGCCAAGTTCCTTCAACATTGCCAAGGTCACTTCTTGAACTTTCTATGCGAAACAACTTCCATGGAAACCTGCCAGATAATGTAGGAGATTTGGAGTTTTACAGGTTTCGGTTCCAGGCAAGCTAATAGCTCTTGATTAGCTTTAACGATCTTAGAGGTTTGTTGCCTTGATTTTTGGGTTCCGTGCCGAGGTTGTCAGTTTTGTCTCTACAGAATAAAAGGTTTCAGTAATAATTCCAGCTCGGTAATACTTCTTCGTAGGAGAGGCTATTATTTAGATGAAACTACTTGCGTGGTCCGATTATGGTCCTATCATGGATTTAAAACCGGGTTCTGCTAATGTGGGTTGGGTGGTAATTGTTTATATAGGTGTCCTGTTACGTTCTTCACTTGTGCAGGTGGGAATCAGAAGTCCAGAATGGACTGTAAGAAGAGATTATTGCTTGCTATTCCTAAGACTAGAACACCAAACTAACCAGATTTGTATGATATTTACCCTTTTCCTTCGAAGTTTGCTTCTATTTTTTGTTTTTTTAAAGAACTAAAGCAAAGGTTTGAAAGCAAAGATTTTGCGTGAAATTGGGCAAGTTAGATGTTCTCTATCTGATCCAATAATATGGTCAGTAAGTCAGGGCCCGTGTTGCAGTTCGCACCATTGTTAGTTTCAACATATTAAACCCAGATGTATCTGTTGTCGATGCACGGGAAATCCGAGGCCCAGGGCTTGATCCGGGTACCGGGTTAGGTTTTAATTGAATGGAGTAAGATATTGACCCTGTTACATTTGGTTAATTCAATTATATTATTAGTGATATAGACGACTCGATTAAACCTTTTTCGATTTATCTCGTGTCAATGATGTGATTTATTTTAATGCCTAGGGCTGGATTAGGTTTTGGGCTGGTTTCATAACCAAACATGTCTTGGAATGGGGCCCAAATTACTTTAAAATTATCCATTTTTATTAGCCCATTTACAAACTACCGCCTCCCGAAGCCCATAATGTAAAACGCCTTAAATTTAAGCGCCACAGCCAATCAAATTGGAGTGCTAAAGGAACGAACCTAGGCTAGCTTTCCTAAAAGCAGAGGTGCTTATATTTTCAAATACGGAATTGCACTTTCCTCACTTGCTTACACCTTAGCCGATAGACCTACCGTGGAAATATCTAAAGCCCTCACCAGCCCTCTTGGCTAACAAGGAGAAGGAATAGCACCGCCTGGCTAGTAGGAGTCCCGGAAATGGCTGGACCAGAGCGAGCACGCTCGTCTAGAGGCCCTCGGTTGGATCGACGACATAGAAGGGCGCGCCTCACCTGTCCCTCACAGCTCTACTACTCTCTCTCCTTTGGCAAGTCGTATTTACTATGCTGAGTTTATCAGAAATACTCACAGACCCTCAAAACTTTATACACCGTGGAGTTTGGTGTTGAACGTTGTTATGAGAAATTTAAGAGGAGAAAGCTTCATTCGAAGAGTTTGTCACGAGGACAGCGACGAAAAGAGATATTTGAAGAGGAGACAGATTGTGCTTGATTTTAGAACTCCATTGGCGAAGGTTTACGTTGTTAAAAAGCCGATTGTAGCTTCTAGGGTTGGTGATGACTCAAGCAGTAGTGGACAGTGTTTGCGGGGCCAAAACCATGGGAGTGGTGACAGTGACACCCGGTGCAAGATTAGAATTTCAGTGAGTATGATTTCATTGTGCCCCCGTCACTTTACTGGTTGTGCTAATATATGATTTTTCAATTTTGATTGGATTATTAAAATATTTTATTTTATTTTATTTTTTTCCATGTGTGTAGTACATGATAATGGGCAGATAGATAATTTTCACGACTGTTGTGGAAGTTTCCTGGAGTGGTTGATTTTTTTTATTTTTTTGCTCGGAGTTATGTAGGTTTTAAGCACTGTTCGACAACAAGGTGAACAGCAAATAAAAATTAAAAAAGCATCATTTTTTGTGTTTTGGCTAGCGAAACACAATAACTAAGATGTGATATTTTTAGGGTGGGAATCGTGTTTTAAAAATTCAATTTTTAAATCTTTTTATATTATTAATATTAAATAAAATTTTAAAAAATATATTTTAATATATTTCACCTGAAACCCCTTTCAGCCACAAGCCACATCCCTGTAAACTTCCAAAAACCATCCGATATCAATTTCCTTCCAAGGAAAACTGGAAGAGTTGATCCTTTTGCTGGCGGCTGCTTTTATACGCCCTGCATGGCACTAATATAAATGCTAACCAGCCGTCAATCTGTGCAAACCACCTGTGCCTGGGCTAGCATGAGACACATAGCAGGCAATCTTTTTTTTTTTTTTTTGTGATTTACGTGGGGTGTCCGGGCCAGTTTGCGCGCACCACGACTAATCCCCACGGCCCACTGAATACCCTGCAAACTCAGTAGGCATGTAAGGCACCGCGGGGGTGACAGGCGTGCACGCCAGGGCTCGAACCCAGGTGCAGTAGAAAGAGACAAGCCCCTTCCACCGCTAGGCCAAGCCCTAGAATGCACATATCAGGCAATCTTGACACATCTACATGTGACCATTGGGTTATGGGCATTGAATTAAGACCCACTCTTAAATAAACTATTCTGTGATGCGGCTATTTTGTCATATATATTAATGAGAATCAATCCAATCTAAAGAATTTACAAAACCCAACAAACATATGTAATTATATGATCAATCCGTAAAAACCTATGCACTTGATTTTCTATGTTCACTTTCCTTTTCTATTAGACTTTGTTGAGATTACATGTTATAATTTTCTTGTAATTTTGTTTATTAACATGATATTGTATTATGATTATGAGCATATAATATTCAAGTGTCATGAAAGAAGAAATAGCTAATAATAAATTAAAAAAATTAAAAACATAATCTCAACAATGAAAAATGGATCTATATCATTGAAAATATAAAATTTATATCAGTTAAGCTAGCTTCTATTAATTTACATTGATTTGATATAAGAAAATAAATGGATGATAAAAAAAATAGCTCGTGAAGATGCCTCTATCAATATATTTTAGGACTTATTTGCGAGTCTAATAAATATTATTTTTTAAAATATTTTTTTAAAAAATATATATTATAATAATATTCTATATTTTTTAAAATTTATTTTTAATATTAACTTATTAAAATAATCTAATAACACTAAAATAATTTTGGATTTCAAGAGTATATTGGAAAGCAATGTCAATTAATAGAGCTGACTTTTGTTCGATTTTTCTAAGAGGGCAGCCCGCTGGATCGTTTCACTCTGTAGTTGCTCGGGCCTTTGCATAGAGGACTGAGTTGATTCAAGCTCTCCTGGCTTTTGAAACTAATTCCTAACCCTCGGGTATTCCACAGTGTTAGCCCGCGAAGGTAAAGATTTTATCCAAGCATTACTAGGTTACTCTGTCGAGCTGATACAGTTAACTCTCCTGATGCTCGTGTAAGTACATGCTAATCCTCTTAGCATAGTTGCGACTACAAATGCAGGAATCCTGTGGTCACCCCAGGAAATTACCCAGGCAACAGTACCTTCACATAAATCTTTTGTCCCAGTCAATGATCATTGACACCTTGGCTACTCTACGAAGCACTGTGCTGAAAATAACTTTATTGTTGCTTTACATGAATTTGGTAAACATTTGCCATGTCATGAGAGTAAATTATTTGCACATGCCTGACATGGCCCTCATCATATTGAGCTGTTAGACTAATATAACCGGAGCTACGACAAAGAGGTGATTACAGATCTTACTGCAGCTTTTTGTATGGAATTCGTGGTCCTCTGTATTAATGGCTGGGTGGATCTATGATCAGGACAGACTTTTCCACTCCGATCCAGCTTGGTAGTGTAATAAAAAGCATACCAGACTTACAATGTGGATTTATTGTCCAAACTCGATTGCATTTAAAGATAAAAATGTTGGTTTTATTAGTGGCATGGTTAATTGTCTACCAAAAACAAGCATGATTTTTCATTTCACCCTTACACTTGTCTCACTATCGGTATGGTTCTAGAGTGAATTAGCTCTCTATAGTTGAGAGAGATCTTTAAATTAGGTTCGATAGATGCTATTTTTTTTTATTTTTTTCCAGTTAGGGGATTTTGATTTTGAATGCGCCATTTGTATATCCTGTTTTTAACCTTTCAAAAGCATCTAGTTAATTATACTCACTTCTACACGGCAGGTAATTAGAATAGCCGCCTCACGATTCTGCTGCCTTAATGTATCTACCTATGGTGGACATCGTAGAAGGCAGGGCCCCTCGCCTCTTCCATGAGCACCTTCTTCAGAAATAAGACCGAAGGACTTGTATGTGAAGTTGGCTTAGATAGCGAAAATACATTGCGAATGCGAGTCCCATTTTTTTATCTCAATCTGGGATCCCATTGTCTGATGAGGGACTAAGATGATGCACCAGATTAGAGACAAAATTGAGCGAATTCAGCCAATGTCCTAGCTAGCGCAAGCAATGCACCCATGTAGTAAGGTTAAGCATGGAGATTTCATGACATGAACGGATCAAATTGAACAGTACAAAGGGTTCCCTTGTTACAATTGGCAAGGATATTGAAAGGGGTGATTTGAGGAACGTGTGATGTTAACTGATAGCTTGACAACCATTGGAGGAGGCTAAGAGACAGAAATTGCAAGGGATAGCCTGCAAATTACAGAATCTTATACCATAATCCTTGGAAAACTCAGTTCTGTCCAGTAGTAAGCCTTATCGGATGCATTCAATGTTCATTAAATTATTGAAGATAACGAGGAACCTTTCTGGCAGCAAAGAGCTTGTTCCCCATGCCTAATCAATTCTAGAGATAGAATATCTTTACTGGTAATTAATGAATATATTGCGTATCCCCAATCCCTCAGGGCCCATACTTTACCACCCATCCTAGATTTCTTATCTAGTACAGTTCCTCACTTCTTTCCATACGCTGTTACACCTAGAATATTCCTGAGCATGTTACCCCTTCTCCCTCCTTGTTAAAACACATATCATATTGAATTATTACAAAAATACAAAAGATTACGAATAGGTAACTCATCGTAACGTTTACTATTTTGTACGGAAATTAAATATTAACGAAGCCCGAAATTAAGGTTTAAAAACCCAACAAAAATTATGAAAATATGACTTTGTTACCTCAAAAGAGGAGTTGCAAGCAAGAAGTATTAGAAAACCTGTCCATATTAAATATTTATAAAAGTATATCACTATAAAAGATTAAGAATAGGCTAACCATCACAATGCTCTTTCCCTTCATCGATGAACAAACTTGATAGCTAAAACACGCTAAAGCATTAAAATGGTGTTCGGTGCTAGGATTGAATTATAGTTTTGCAAGTTTTAGAAAAAAACTTGTATGTTTTTAAATTATTTTAATGCACTGAATTTAGTGATATTAAAATTAAAATTTTTAAAAATATATTATTTTAATATATTTTTAAATAAAAAAACACTGTTATTTTACCATGCATCTCCGAAAGATAATGGTGGGGGCATTCCTCGATGCCAGTAGAAGAAGGCCAGCGTAGAAGCAAACAAGATAAACAGTAGCCATTGTTGGTTGTTGACTGCTGGATGTTAAGTACTTTTCACTCGATATCATGCCATTATGCCAACTAGCATTAAATAAATAAATGTTAGTGGCTTCAAGGTGTCTGTTATGTTATAATATTGCTGCTATTATTATTATGATTATTATTATATATCTTTGTCAATCATTTCGAAAATAAAATAATAATAAATTACCATTAGCATGTCGTATGATATGAATAGTTAATCATACTTTTAGGCATTACTGCTACTGTTGCTTTGTTATGACTCGACTCTCAATCTTCCTCGTCTCGGAATGCAATCAACATTGTGCTATAAAGTCAAATAATTGATTGTGTTAGAAACTGTATTTTTAAAAACTATAATATGTATGAAAATGTATTTTTAATGTTTTTATGGTTTTAATAGAAAAAAATCTAAAAATATTATTTTAATATCTTTTAAAAAATTATTTAGAAAAGCACCACGCTGTAAAGTATCCCTCCGATAGCTCTTATTACTGGTAGTAAATTCTTTCAGAGATGCTGGATAATAAAAGCATATCTCATACAATCGTGCTAGACTTTGAAGCATTTGGGTATGAACATGCATTTATCTGTCGCTTCCTCAGGGCCAGGTTACAGAATCCAGCCCAAGATTCAGTCCCGATGAATCAATTAGGATCCAAGCACGAGTAAAATGGTAGCGTCGTATCACCTCACAGCGATGCCGACAGCTCGTTTTGCCTATTTTACATTATATATCAAGATTTATAGAGAGAGAGAGAGAGCTTATCATCATTTGCTTGATCATCAAATCCGCTGGACAGAAAAAGTGTAGTTTGTCTTTCTTGTGCTGAGATGAGCCAACGCTTAATCCAGACTGATCATATCCTTGTTAGTTCAGTTAGGTTGCGAATCTAATCTAGTACAATCCCTTTGAAAATGCATTCCATGTACTAGAGGAGAGTAAATTAATTAAACTACTTGTAAAAAAAAGGGTTGAAATTGAATTTATTGCATTTAATTTTTTTTAATCTGTTGAGTAACTTTGATTAGAAAGTTTTTTTTAAAAAAATCAGATTGGTTTTAAATTTTACAAATAATTTTTTTAAAAAAAACAACTTAACCAAAATAGAACTTAAGAAATCAAACATAGCCATGTAAAAAAAATCATTGTAAACTAAAAACTCATTAAACCAAAGCCCATCAAAATAGTCTAATTAAAAGTTTATTAATTTAAATTAAACTTATTTGAACCAAGCTGATTATTCAATTTATTTAAAAAAAAATTAAAATGGTCTAGTTGGATTTTATGATTGAAATCTCAACGGAATTCCACCCTTCTATAAGCTCTTGATATCAATTTAAAATCTCCAAGGCATTTTCATATAAAAATAGTTAGAGTTCTACCACTATTTTAATTTTATATCTACACACGTGAACAATAAAATTAGATGAATTAAAATTAGATAATATAAACCTGAAAGATGTAGTTGTGTTTTAAAATTATTAATTTAAATTTTATAAATTTCAGTGTTATTAAAAAATTATATAATTATTAATTTTAAAATTCATTATATAAGTCCATGTATGTGAAGGATAGTCAAAACACTCAGTATTAAAAAAAAAAAAATCAGATAATGTCGGTTTACACTTTTCTGAAGCGTGAAAATTACGTTTCCTACGCCACCCCTCAATATTGATAAGCGATATGCATACCGAACGAAACTCCGCCGTCTCATAAAATAATCACTCACTGCTTCCATTTCCGATGAACTCGATGCGTGGTGGCTGGTGACCTGCACTTGCATCTGATTTTCATGTTCGTTTTCGGTGACTGGTCAACGTTTTCAAGAGAAGGGGTTTCCACTGGCATCTGCGAAAAAACGTTTTATTAAATCGGTTTGGTAATCCAATGCTGTGCTACCCTCGAATTACTATCATGTGATATATAAGCTCAAGTAATTGACTTTTTAGGTGGTTGAAGCGCCTGAATCGACCTCTCTCCTCCATCAATCCTGGTGGTAGTCAAGGAAGCTTGGGTTTGGTAAGCGAAAGTTTTTCCTCGGGCTAAAGCAACGAGTTAATTTTGTAAAGCAATGACGAGGTACCGTTCGAATAGTAAGCGCTATTTGTCAAATGGTCGGCGTTATGCCTTTTAAGTAATCTTGATCATGTGAGGGCTAATCTTACCTAGTCTAGGAGGATTATTGAAATGATAAATGGGTCTAGTACTGGCATTATTAGATAAAAAACTAAAACGCGTGTACGGTGTATGTGTATTGTGGAGCCGGCATTGTTCACACAAATAAAACATGGTGGATGACACTGTGAAATTTTTAATAATGTATTTTGATTCTCAAAGTTTTATTTTTGATTACATAATTCTGGTTCAAGAGCAATTAATTTAAATTTTTTAGATAGTGATAAAATTAGAAGAGTATAGACCAAGATTAAAAAGATGTCAATATACATTGCATGTCAGAGATGATATGAATAATACATTCAGGTCCTCAGAGCTTTTAAAATAAAACAACGTAGAATCATAAATTATACAATTTAAATTCTTTAAAAATTAAATATTATCAATTTTGATATAAAAATTTATTATATTATTTTTTTTATCCTTGTTTAGAAAGAGATGAGAGATAAGAGTCGTCAGATTTCATTAATAAGAAAAAAAATCATCATTCAAGCTGTTTCCAACCATCAAAATATATTTTTTTAATACCCACGAGCTACATAGACTAAGAGAGACTTAATAGTGGTTGTTTAGACCTGTTTTGCTGCTTGAAAAAATAAATCTAAGCCATAAAAAATAAATTTAACCTAGTTTGATGTCATGTTTTTTTACTCTTTTTTAGGTATTTTAAGTTGATTGATTGATTTACAAGTGCTTCAAAAGTGTTAATAGGGTAATTTTGAATTAAAATAGCATGGTCAACTGAGTTTTTTATATAAAAAAGATGTTATTTTGATTTTGCTATCACCACAACATAGTCAGAATTTAAGTTAACAGATGACACGTTGTTTTCCTTACTAAGTAATATGTTGCCTGTGTAACTTTTTTAGAATAAGTAACTGCCCTTTTCAAATATAAAAAAAATAAAAAGCAAGCCTTGGCATTTGGGCTAGGGCTTCAAGGCCCTCGTGGGCGAGCTTAAGGGCTAACATGTTTGGACTTTTTTTTATCCCTCCTTTTTAAAATATATATGTTAAGGAAGATTTAAGATAAAAAAATTATTTTATCTAATTAAATTCATAATCTAAATCATAAATTTGATAAGTTAAATTACAGTACTTAATCTATTTTTTCTAATTTTTTTTATTGATGCATAAAAAAGTTATTTTTTTATTTGAAGAGTTAACAAATTCCAGAGATAAGAGAAAAACTTGTGTTCAAACCATTTCCAATCACCAAATTTTTTTGGTGTCCACGAGCTGCATAAGAGGAAAGAAGCTTGACGATGGTTATTTAGACCCGTGGTATTACTTGAAAAAATAAATCTAAACCAATAAAGATAAATCTAACCTGATTTGAAGTTATTTTTTTGGAATTTTTTTTTGTATTTTGAGTTGATGGTTGGTTTGCATGTGTTTCAGGAGTGTTGGAAGGGGTATTTTTGGGTCAGAATGATTTTAAAATTAGGTTTTTTATGTAAAAAAACATTATCCTAATTTTCCTGACACCATATTGGTGATTGAAATCCAGACTTATAAACAATATGTTGTTTTTCTTTATAAGCGATGTATCACCTACATATTTTTTTTCTACAATAAAACAGGGGGGACCTTTAAAATATCAAAAAATAAAAATAGATTTGGGCATGCAGGCAAGGGCGTGAAGGCCCGTTCATATAGGCGAGGTAATGGCCCAACACACATCGGCTCTTTTTTAGCCCTATTTTTAAAAATACGTGTTAGTGTAAATTTAAGATAAAAAATTATTTTATTTATTTGAGTTTATTGCTCGAATAATAAGTTTGATGAGTTAAACCATAATGCTCGAATTATTTTTTTTCTAATTTTCATTTTTTTATCTATACCTTTTTTATTTTTTTTGTAAAATAATTTTTAAATTTGTATTTCAATTGATATTGCTCATTTGTGTTTTTTATTTTTTACTTAACTTTTCAATAAAGATTTTTTTTCCAATTACTTCGTGTGTATTTAATTTTTTATGAGATTTTTCTAATTTATTTATATTTTTTTTATTTTTTATAGATGAAATTATGTTTTAAGATAAAAATATTTTTCTCATGCGATACTTTTTATATGTACAATCATGCATACTTTATTTTTTTATTGCAGTTAATGAATTTAATATGTGTCTATTTCTACTAGAAATTGATTAAATAAAAATTATGTTTGATAAACAAAATATAGCAAATATAATATGGTAAATATCTCTTACCAAGAGATTAAATGAATTGATCTACACACGTTTCTTAATTTTTTTAATTTTAATTTTATTTATTATTTAATGGTTTTCTTAGTTATTTATTAACATACATATTTCTTAATTTATTTAATTATATTTATATGTAATTTTTTTAATAAAAAACTTGAATATATATATTTTTTTACGAGAGATTTACCAGTCAAATAGCTAGTTGTTATCCTTACGTGTTCTAGCAAATAGAAGGCGTGATGCATTTAAATTAATCTTGACCATGTAAGAGCTTATGCTACTTGGTTTAGGAGGAATAGTGAAATGATAAATGGGTTTAATACTCACGGTGCTATAGTTAAGGGTTCGAATTTATAACTGAATAATAGTGAGATTTATACCTTGTTTGGTGAAGTATTTGGACTAACATTTAAAAGTAATTTCAAAATGTATTTGATGAAAAAAATATTTTTTTTTATATATATATATATCTTTGAATAACTTTACCATAAAATTACTGTAAAATACCAAATACATGTTTATAAAAACATCTGGGTCATCCTCGCATTCAGATTTTTTTTTCTTGCTTGTATACAAATTGATCCAAAAAAAAGCGAGCCCCGTCTTGAAAGTGTCGAAAGCAGGGTCGGTTTCCTAGCCACTGAATGCATGATTACCTCCACGTGTTCGCATATTGTTCCAAATGCTTCCCGTCAAAGCAGGCACGTAGGAGGTCGTTGATTGATCCTCCCTTCTCGTGCATATGTGCCATGTGCCCTCTCAGTAATATGGAAGTGTGTCAATGTACTATAGGCTAAGATAATTATAAGTATCGAGTTAAAAAAACGAAGCCCGACTAGCGCTCCTCCAACAGGACTGGATGCCCATTAGCTGACACCTACCCTCCATTACGAGGCACGTATCCGAGCTCTGAAAAAACAGTCGAGACTCTTCCTCTCACGATTCCTCTGCTTATTTTAGTGCCGAGAATTGCTTGAATTCATTAATGCACAACTTTAAAGGCATCCCATGCTCCCCGATAACAGCACAGGGAGAGGTCCCATAGCCCCCAATCGGGGATGGGATGACTGAGATTTGATCTTTCCAAGAGGGGTAAAGTTGTCTTTATCGGAGCCTTTCCTTCCGAAAAATATTCGACAATAATTGAACCTTTAGTAGAGCCAGACAGCATCTAGCCTAGCTGCATGTTTGATTAACCGTGTGACCAGTAATTTTCTGGTAGTAATTTTTTCCTCTCGAAGTTGGTTAATTTAAGGATATGGATGCTGTTCTATCTCTACATATTTATTTAACAGGACAGGTAAAAAAATAAAATAAAAGAAAATAATTAATATTTTTATTAGTTTTGGTAGGATAATATGTGATTTTCTCAAAAAAAAAAATATGTTTATCTCTTTTTTATTGAATAAATATTAATAGTTATAGTTTGAGTATCTTAACTTTTCTTTCCTTCTTCGGGTATTTCTTTGAGTAGGAAAGACAGCTACTAGACCTAACTCTTTATATTTTTGACCACGACCTGGTGTTCTTGTTGCATAACAGTGTGGGAAGATTGAACCAGAAGAATGTAGCTTGGTTGGATTATACGAATTTTTTTTTTTCTGTTAAAAAAGAGGCCTTTTCTTTTTTTTAAAAAAAATACCTGATAAAGGGAGTCCAAGTTGATAAATCAAGGGCATACCTTGCGAATTAGCCCGTCGATTATGAGCTGATTCCCAATTTAGTTCCCAGGGCATCAATTTTCTTGGATAATCACCGATATATTATATATTTCTCAATTCTTTATTTTTTTAAAAAAATTATTTTATTTGAAAATGTTAGATTTCCTAAAAATTATATCATTTTACTGTGTTTGTGCACAATTCGTACGAAAAGCATAAAGGGACAAGGACGAGGGGACTTGATTAGGGAACGTCTACTACTTATATGGATCTGGTTGAGAAGACAGTTGATGCTTTGGATACCAATACGAGAATCGATGTTCAGGCACGAGGGTCGCCCTTAAATCAAATAAAACCAGTATAGTTTCAAGTTACAGCATAATTAAGAGCCTTTTTCTTCGGATTGGGTTGGATTGTGCATGTCATGAGCATTAGCCTGGAATAGATAATTTGTTTTCTTTTATATTGGATACATCCTAAATGGGATATGATTGATTTGGTGTCGAATGTGGATACATCCTAAATGGGATATGATTGATTTGGTGTCGAATCAATTTGAATTTAAAAAAAATATAAATGTAGTTAATTTGTGATCTAAAATTAAACATGAATAAAAAAATAATTTATTTATTTTAAATTTTTTTATTAATATAAAATTGTTTTAATTTTTTTTAAAAAAAATTCGGTTAACTTTCCTTGCTTATGATCAAAACCATATTCTAGATTAACTCTCAAATTATATTTTAAATTTATAATAATAATTATTTTTATTTTTATATTGATCAAATTAATCAACCTAACATTCTATAATTTAAACCTTGTTCTAAATTAATCTTTTGATTCAGTTTTAAAACTATAATTATAATTATTTTATCTTTATATTTATCTAGATTAATAATTAACCATCTTCTAAGTTATATTCTGCTCGGGGTTAATCTTTAGGTTGTCTTTTACACTTTGACAATAATATTAACCTTGATGAATGATCAACTTGTCCTGTAATTTATATATTATATCTAATTAATTTTTTAATTAAATTTTAAAAGTATAATAATAATTAATTTTAGTTTTATATTAATTCAAATTCATTCTTATGTAAAGAGCGGGACAAAACCTTCCAGCAAGATAAAAATTCCTCCATTGGAACAACTTTGAACACAAAATTATATTTTGAATTTTATCAACCAGAACGTCTTTGAAAATAACAAAAATGAATTTCTGTATTGTTAAAAAATTCAAAAATAAAAGATAAATATCATATACAGTACAGTATATGAGGCACACCAAATTTCCAGTAATCGTCAGATCATTAAACTCAGCAATCATGTTAATAAAGCATACCACTGACACTGACATGTGATATCTTTTCTACTTTATTTTTAAAATTCAAAATTAAAAAATGCTTATCATCATTTTTTAATATAATAAAAAGTAAAAAAAAAATAAGGAATTTCAAGGAAGAGGTATCAATACAATAAAAGTCACATTAATTCATTACAATTAAACCCCTTTGTTGACATCTAATAGCCAGTCGACTGTAAGTTCAAGGTAATGCTTGTTGGTAACTTGACATCTCTCTGCTGTCAAAATCCTCAATTTAGCACCTTTTTTCCTTAACTTCTACAAAAGTTCAGACACATGTTACACAGGCAGTCACTGTCCCCCGGGAGAACAGACGAGTTCAGGGTTTGATTCCGCAGCTAACCAAAACCCAAAGAACAGCTCGGCAGAGGCGCAGCGTGGTCCCATGAGATTCTCGTGGCCTCCTCGGTACTGTTTGTGGGCCTAGCACTACGGTACGCTGTATAGTTTAGATAGAAGTGACAGCCAAACCTACAGAACAATCCTTGGGCTCTAGAATTTACCCGGGCCAAAAAATCTTAAATGAGAAATTCTATGCAGTTTTTTATGGTGCTCTAACCAGTGGCATATTTACCTTTTTGACTCCCTTGAAAAAATAAAAATGATAGACATAAAAAATAAAATAAAAATCATGAATTAATAAAAATATTTTTATCTATAATTTCCTTTTGCATTTTTATTTTTTTTGTAATAGATTCATGAAATAATTAATAGAACAACACTAGTTACCGAGCATCATAATATTTTTTTTGTTTGTCGATAACCAGTAACATTTAATTAGTTATTTTGTTGATTAACTTAAAAGAAGTAAAAAACATAAGAACAAGGATAGATAAATTACAAATAAAGATATTTTTACCACTTTTTAACGAATCATAATTTTTTATATTATCTATTTCTTCGGAGTGTATTAAATGAAGCGGTTAATGAGATGTCAGTGGTTGCTCTTTGTGCGTCATAAGAATTTTTTTAATCAACCCCTGGCAACCCAGACGACCATGCACCTCTTCAAACTAACAAAAACTATAATGTATTTTTATTTATGCGTGGCTTTGAAATTTGGGGTATGAGTAATTATAAATTTAAATACATTGAGATATAAGATTTATACACAAGGATAATTACAAAAAGTTTTTTTCCCTTTATATTTTATAAATTACATTTTATATTCAGAGTCAAACAAAAAAAATCAAATAAAATGTAATATTGAGGATGTACACTGTTACTGATCATGTAAACTACCAGATGAACATTATAATTTATTAAAGTATAGAGAAAATATAAAATCCAGATCAAGAGAGTTCTTGTACTTATCTTTTGTTTATATAATATACATACGCATAATTATTATAAGTTTTTTATCCTCAATATTACATTATTTTATCCTAAAATAAAACCCTTATTTTAGTTGAGATGAGTTCAGAGGTTTTTATCCTTGGAATAACAAATGATATTTGTATGTCACACTAAATGCTACTAAGACTTGGACAAGTTATTTTTATTTTTTTGGAGGTTTCAGGTTAAACTAAAATCAGAAAAAAAAGCCTTTTTTATTGTATAATTCGCAGCCCAATAGATTCCCATTAAATAAATAAATAGCTAGATAACCGAATCATTTGTTTCGTTTGGCCTTTCATCCTGCAACAAAGTTGGGTGAGGGGACTTTTAATTAGTGAAATATATGTAGCGCGCGCGCGTGTTATGTAGAAAAGGAGTAAAAAGATACGTAGTATTTATGTTTTTGCTTTTACCATGTTTTTATCTCTATTGTTGTTGTTTTAATATATTACAAGATTATAACCAAACACTAATTGAATTTAAAAAATAATGTTGTCTATAAATATACAAAGCACAGTGCCCAGGCATGATTTTTAGCCAAAGAAAGCATAATCTCCTTACCATCAGTCTTCTCTCCCAGTAGATGCAGAGATTACTTGGCTTAGTCTGAACACAGAGGCAACACACGATGAAGATCCAGTGCGATGTGTGTAACAAAGAAGAGGCATCGGTGTTTTGCACCGCTGACGAGGCCGCTCTTTGCGACACCTGTGACCACCGCGTTCACCATGCCAACAAGCTTGCTTCAAAGCACCAACGTTTTTCCCTCCTCCATCCTTCCTCAAAAAACTTCCCCATCTGTGATATCTGCCTGGTGTTTTTCCCTGTTAATTTGGCTCCTTGATTAATCATTTCTTGATAAATCATGGGGGTTGATGATTAGTTTCTTGTTTACTTTGTAGGAGAAACGGGCTTTCTTGTTCTGTCAACAAGACAGGGCGATTTTATGCCGAGACTGTGATGGTCCAATACACACAGCAAACGAGCATACCCAGAAGCACAACAGGTTTCTTCTCACAGGAGTCAAGCTCTCTGCTACATCTGCTGTTTATATATCTTCTTCCTCTGTCACCAACAGTGGTGGTCATCTCGTTCCTGATTCAAAATCTCAACAGCAGCAGCAGCAGCAATCAATCAAGAAACCTGTGCTTGATGCTCCAGTGAATTCCAATCCACCTACAGTTCCCAGTACCTTATCTGCAAACACAGTAGCAAACAAGGGTGGGTATAATTTGGTAACAAATGAAGGGTTTGGTTCAACAACGAGTAGTACTATTTCAGAGTACTTGATGGAGACTCTTCCTGGCTGGCATGTTGAAGACTTTCTTGATTCCTCTACTACTCCCTTTGGTTTCTGTAAGGTTTGCATTTGATTCTTTCTTTCTTGGTCGATCATCTACTAATTATAATTTTCCTTTTTAGTACCGAATGGGGAAAGTTGCTTACTTTGATATCTTGCCTCAATTTTTAGAGAAATTTCTGTGTTTTGTAGATTGATGATGTTCTATTGCCGTTTATGGATACTCGTGATCTTGAGAGCAACATGAGTTCTTTCTCATCAGAAAGTTTGGGCCTTTGGGTCCCTCAAGCACCATCTACTCCATTCACATCTCAACAGTACTATTTTCCACAGGTGGTAGGGCAAAGTGGGTTCAAGGAGATAAAAGAGACCACAAACATGAAAGCTGACAGAAGGTTGGCAGATGATGTCTTCACTGTTCCACAGATCAGCCTCCCAACCAGTATAAGCTCTAAGAGATCTAGGCCCTTATGGTAGGGCTAAATTTTCATTTCAGTCATCAAGAACAGGGCCTCGTGCTTTGTAATTTTGATCATATGTCTTTCAATCAAGGAGTTTTTTTTTTATTATTATCTGGGTTTGAGTTGGTCTTCTTGTATATTGCCTTCTCTCTCTGTGGTATAATCATCATGGGTTTTGTTTGTCTTTTATGCTTGCAAAAGCACAGCATTACGTGAACATGAATGATTCAGAACCTTTTTCTCTGGAATGGAACATGAGTGAATCTTGCCAACGTAGTACCGAGCCCTGAAAAGATCGAAGAAGAGTGAACCGACAAATTTGTCTTTTGTCTCTAAGAAGTAAGGGAAGTGACAGTTAAAGAAAGAGAAGTCGTCCCTTTTAGGTTTGTGTTATCAAGTGTTAATATTTGAGATTAGGGCGCTGTAGAAGGGAACTTGGCTAGAACAAGGAGGAGAAGATAAACATGGTATGAACGAGAATAACAGCGAAGATGATAGTGATGGGATAAGGATGAGGGTGGCGAGTAGAAGCAAAAGTGATGGTAAATTGTGGGAAAAAAACTTCACCTGCATAGTGGTGTTGAGACTCTGGCTTAGAACTCATCCATGTTGACCAGACGACCGGGTAACTTGTTGATCTAGATCCGAATCCAACCCGGGTTTTATATGGAGCAAGTTTAGAGTTTGACCTAGACAAACTGGTATAAAATACAGATAAAGTCCACTGAGCTTTATTTTCAAGGAATTTTTTAATAAATTTTTATTTTTTTGTAAGGTTTATTTCTTGAACTTTACAACCAATCTAATATATATATATATATATATTATTGTTCTTAATTTAGAATAACATAATTCTAATAAATATGTTAAATTTAAACTATTTAAACTTGACAATAAATTAAATTTTAATCAAATTCAAGGTGCTTGGATTTGATGGACAATCAAATTCAATCCTCAGAACCACAAAATAAAGATTAGGGGACAATCCTCTTAATCTTTTTTTTTTAAATATTTTTTACATTAAAATTTTAATATAATAACTTAACAAGTTTTTTTTTTAATTATTTGTCCTGTCTCTTTTTCTTCTATATTTGTTTTTGAAATTCTAAATTATTAATTAGTTAAATAACCTTTTATGCTTTATACTTAATGTTTTAGGCAAAATTTCCTTTATTTTTTTCTATTTATTTTATTATTTAATTTTAGTTTTATTTCTCAATAATATGATAATTTATGAATTTGTTAAATTAATGTGTATGTACAATATTATATGCATATGAATATGATTTGAAATGAGTTTTAATGAATTAATATATATATATATTTTGTTATGAATTTTATATGAAAAATAATGATGATCAATGTATCAATGATTAAAAATGAAGTATTAAACAACTAAAAAAATTAGAGATACGGTAAAAAATTTAAAAAATATGTTAATATTTATATCTAACCCACTTGTATAAAACAACAAATTAATAAAGAATTGTTGTTAATAATTTCACTAGTCCTTAAAAAATCTAGAAATAAATGTTGAAAGTTTTATTATATATATTGAGAAATAATATCTTTAATGAAATTAATAATAAAGTTATTATTGAGTAATTTTAAAATATAAAAACTCAAAAATAATAATTATAATGCAAGTTTTTTATTTTAAAAGTATTCTTCAATTAATTTTGCTTGACTTAAGTTAGTGCATGTATTTCAAATTGATTTCTCCATATATAACACATGTTTATACAATATATGATATGAAGTATTTATAATTTGCCTCCTTGTTTAAAATATTTTGGCTTTGTCACTATCAATCAATTAAGTTTAAAATAACATAGATTTGATAAATATATCAATCTCAAAATACTTAGATTTGATGGATAATAAAGTTCAAAGTAGTGTGGACTTGGCCAGTAACCAAGTTCAGAATAATATAAATATAACATTTATATCAAACTCAAGGTGTCTAAACTTAATGAACAATTAAGTCTTAAGTGCCTGGATTTGACAATAAATCAAGTAAAAACAACATGGATACAATAAGCAATTCCAAGATTTTATATTTGATATTAAATCATCTCCTACAAAAAAATATCAAATACATGAATAAATTATTATATCTCTTAATTTAGAATAGTTGTACATATTAAAATAACAATTTCATGTGTATAAGGTTTTTTAAGGAACCTTTTATATTTGTTGTTTTATTAATGATATGTAGTAGTTTTTTTTCTTTTTTATATTTGATTAATTTCATTGAAGTTTGAAGACTTTTCACTCTTTTTTTTTAAGAGAATGATAAGTTTTTTTAAAAATATAAATATCATCTAAACTATTTAAGAGACAACCTCTTCTCTTTCAAAAATAAATGTATAAAAACTCATAGACATTAACAAATTTAAAATTTAGAAACAAATATTTTTATCTTTGAAATTTAAGATTTTTTAAAGTTATTTAATATATTTTTTATAATGATATTAAATTCATTATTGAAGAGTTTTTAAATTCTTTTAATAGAAACTATTTTACAAGCATTCAAGATCTTCAAAATTAATGTAGAGTTCTTTGAATCAAAAATAAATTAAAATACTTCTCGACTGGCCACTATTTTAAATACTAACATGCATTTTATCCGTGCATTTTAAATTTTATAACATCATCAGTTTTATTTAACAACAACAACAATAATGTTGTTTTGGAGTTCACCACGCCGGGTTAGATATGGATCGAGTCCACTGATTATGATTGACATAAGCATTCTTTTCCTCGTCCTCTTTAACAAGGAAGCCTTCCCTTCTCACCAGGTAATCTCAGGACATGGATTGCATCATGTTTTGAAATCTGGATCCATGTCAGATCTGGCCAGGTGCGAGAAATAATCATCTGATTCCAACCAGAGTGAACAACCATATCTTGGAAAAAGATGACGAAAAAAGTATAGCTAAACTAGCTCAATTCTTCAATAAGTCCTGGAGCTGTTTATTTTTGTGGTTGAATTGTGTTTCATGTTTTTCTTGAATTTATTTTGATTATCATTTTATTTTTTTATTTAATACAATGATATGAAAATTAATTTTTTATAATAAAAAATATTATTTTTATATGTTTTCAAAGTGAAAAACTTTAAAAAACAACATCAACACATTCAATTTATAACAACACAAGAATCACAATATAAAAAGCATAATCCTCTGGTAGGTAGTTTAATAGTAAAAATTTAGGATTTAAGAGTTTGTTTCTTCTATAATTTTATAATTTTATGTTTGAATTTTGTAATTGTTAATATAATAATTATTAGAAACTTATATATTTATTAATTTTAAAATTCATAAGATTAGTTGCTGATATAAACACCTAAATTAATTAAAAAATATATAAAAATTCAAGAGCACAGATTAAACCAGCCTTTACAAACGGAATCTGAGCGAGAGTACACCCATCTAGGCGAGGATATATACATATCAAAAGTTTTTAGACCGGAAATATTCGGTCCATTTCAGAAAAAGCGACGATGATTCCATGAAAAGAAAATGCTAAATAATATTTCAGCCGTTCAGATTTATATAACTTTTTTTAAAATTGTCCTATATGGTCCTCGGCTGCCACAAAATTTAACATAAGCCCCCATCTTGAATTAATTTTTTTTTTAATAATTTCTTCAGCGTTTTTTGTTGGATATAATCACATCTATGGGGATCTGGTTGATAAAAAAAGAAAAGCACGAAAAAAAAATGAAAATTCAATATTAGAATAAATGGGCCCACCGTTAAGTTCCTTTAGACATCTAACGGATGGGGGGCAAATCGGAACTTTGTAGAAACATCAGGCTCAATACTGTTAAAACACAAACTATGGGGACTGAAATGGAATGCTATTGAACTTGTACGATTGATCCATTTCTGGTTTTTGAAAGTACGCCAACGTGAAAAGGCAAGAAAGCTGGATTTCAGGAAGGATGGTGGGGGTGCTGGTTGTGTAGTTCAGAGCCCGCTTTCCCGGTGAAGCTTCGGGACCATCCGTGACCCGGCTCATATGGTAACGGTAGAGAGTAAGGAGCCATTAATTGTTTCAATCATAAAAATGGACCGTTCAATTTTTTGGACCAAAGGTCATCACTGTTGTTGGTAAGGAACACTTTAAGAACTGTTATCAGTATTAAGATAAGATTTTGTATTTTTTTTAATTTATTTTTAATAATAATAAAAATTAATTAAAAATTGAAAATACGGCCCAACTGCAATTCTAAATACCTCTAAATCCACTCATTTCAATATTTAAAAGGATAATTATTCTTATTATATAAAGAAAAAATGATATACATAAATTTTGGAAATTTTTTTAGGGATTGAATTTGTGCTAGATTAAAAAAAATCAAATACATTAGGTTTATAACTTTTAAAACATAAAAAATTGTATTAAATATAACTAAATCCGAATTTGATCCGAAGAAACTATAATAAATATATTAAGAAAATTAACGAGAAAAAATTACAAAAACAGGGGAACTTTTGACCCTACGAAAAACCAGCCAATGTCATTTAATTTTCAGAGAAACTTCGTCGTTTCTTGAGTCCAATATCACCCCAGGCACCCAGTAGGGTTTAATGCTTTTTTACACAGATACTTTAGGGCTTTGTACAAGTTAGTTGGCCTTAGTACTTCAATCAAGCTCTACTGACTTCAATCCACAATCTATTTCGGCTCCTAATAACAGAGAATGGGGAAGAAGAAATTTATCGACAAGAAAAAAGCCGCAACTTTCCAGTTATTTGCACGCGACTCCTCCGATCCCAATTTCGACGGCACTGACCAAGTTTTCGTGCTAGTCGACAACAGTCCCTACTCAATAGACAACTTCCTGGCCGAAAACAAATGCTCCAGCAACAGCCACTTGGCAGTGCGATTGAAATGTGATTCTGAAAAAATTTAAATTTTTTTAATTTTAAATTAATATATTTTTAATATTTTCAAATCATTTTAATATAGTAATCTCACAAATAATTTTTAAAAAATAAAAAAAATATTATTCACACACAAACATTTTAAAAACCAACAGCAAACACCCTCGAAGATCCTAATTTAATTTTCGCCGACGCGCCGGATGATACTGAGGACGGTGACGATGGTAGTTTTGGTAATTCCTTGCACTTTGAAGGTGGAATCTTTTGTGAAACATCGTCGGGGCCTGTGCCAGAGGATGTCAGGAGAGAGATTTTGGAATTAGGGCTTCCTGATGATGGTTATAATTATTTACTTCACTTGAGAGATATTAAAAGTAACGTTAACGGCTCGGGTTATTAACAAAATCCTAAAGCCAAGCTTCATCAGCTTCCTCGTGATATCAACGTTAGTCAAGTTTTTGTTTTGATTAGCTGGTTGATTTTACCGTTTTCAATTTACTGCAGTGAAAATGATAATGCTGGTGATTTTTGTCAGGCTTATGATGCATCGAGAGTAAACGTTTCAGAATTGAAAAGTGAGGATAGGAATGATAAGTCAATTTATAATGTGGCGTCGAAGAGTGTTGGTGTTAGAGTTCAGAAAGTGGTTGATCCTGAAGTAGCGGTGTTTTGGTTCTGATGCTGAGGACCAGGAGGAGGATTTTGATGTTCGTGCGAATATACCTGAGAGAGGGGAGGATTTGGATGCTGATGTTGAGGGATCGGAGGTTGTTAATGAAGTTACCAGTGGATATGTTCGTTATGGTAGCGATCGAGAAAATGTGTTGGGATGCGGAGGGCTAGAGAAAGCAATGAATGTTCTAGTGGAGGCAGGAGGTTATTTTGGAGATGAGAAGCAGCGGGTTCGTCGTCCTTTGGATAAGCAATTTGATTCGGTGAGACTCTACTCCCTGGGTAGTTTACTTCTAACTTGATCTACGTTTTCATATGAACTCGTTTTTTTTTTTTTTTAATTAATTTTCATGTCATGGCAGTTAGTCATAAAATTTTATTATGTTATATACCATATGTGAGCGGCCAGAGAGAACCATTAATCGTAATTGTTTGACCTGTGATTTTTTATAGATCACTTAGGATGTCGTTTTGGGTTTGGCATGACCTTATTAATCACATGGATTTGACTGGAGGTGTGGAATCTAAACTAAGATGGTGCTATTTTGGTTAAATTTTTGTGACCATTTCATAAAGTCAGCTGTTGGTGCCTTGAGCTATTATTGAGCACCGCTGGCGTATGTGAAGCTTCTTCCACCTTTATTTGTGGTTTATATCTAATCTGTAAGTATGTTTAATGGAAGGTGTGCATACACCGGGAATATTGAATAATTATAGTTTGCCTTTGTCTCATGAGATATTTCTGTTTTTGCCATGGCAGCTTGAACATCAAGGACGGGGCACTGACGATGAAGATGATGAATATGATGCTTACATGGCTGAAGAAAATAAATTTCTTGCTGACAAGCATAAACATGCCCTTAATGATCATGTAGTCGACGACCTGGAACTCGATGAAAAATATGAAGTTCCTTCAGATTTATTGCATGACAATGATAGACCAAAAAATAAAAAGCTGATAGACTCGGCAGCTGATATCGTTCGCCTCTGGAGATAATATGGGAAGAAGTATGAAAATGAGGATGAAGATAAGGAGGTTATTATTGAAGAGGAAAGTTGTGATGAGTCAGAAAAGTGGGATTGTGAGACTATCATCTCTACATATTCAAATCTTGATAACCACCCTACTAAAATTGGAGCTCCAGAAACTGCTAGAAAGAAGATGTTAGCCAAAGCAGTTGTAGGGGCTTTAAATGCTTCCACTCATGTGATAACCCTTGGAGGAAAAGAAAAGCTACCTGCAAACTTTTTACCTCATAGTGGAAAACCTGCTATGGAAAAGGTCTAGGGTGTGCCTAGCTTATAAATGGAGCAGCAAAAGAGCAAGCAACATGGCCAGGAGTCAAAGGAGGAGAAGAAAGAACGGAAGGTATATATCTGCTGTTCCTTTCAGCATTTCCCTTGCATGTCTCTCCTTGGCATCCAATGTTCACACCCATTGGATAGCTGCCTATGGTTTGAACCTTGAACTTTGGTTATGACATTGAGATTGTGAGTGCAGGCTGCTGTATAGGAGGAAAGGCGTGAAGCTCGACACATGAAAAAGGGGATGAAGGGTCTCTACCAGGGTGAAGCGCAGCATGCTCGGAGAGCTGCAGGCACATCTTCCATTCATCTTGTGTAAGTATTATTGAGTTTGCTTCTCCTATTAATTGGAATGTTTCCGGTATTTAAATATTTAATGATAAAGGGCTGCTGTGATCTTTTTTATTTGTGATGCTATGTGAAGTACAGGCTAAACTCTGATGGGATATTGCTTCTCAGTACTAATCATAATACGTCATTTCTCTGATATGGAAATGTTGAGTTACGTGGTGCTAATGTGGTTTTCTTTCCCTTTCTGTTCAAATAGGTAATTTCTGTCAGATTGTTGCTCAAGACAGCAATATCTTGTAGTGGGATATCCTTGTTTGAAAATCATCAAAGGGAAACATTTTTAACAAGAAAAGATGCCGCATGCTCTGTTCATCCTTGTTTCCTATGGAGCATGAAGCTATTGCAGTTTTGTTTCGTATGTATCCGAGTAACAAATTTTGATGTCTTTCCGCTACAAAGGTTATTATTAATGTCATACCTTAAGTAAAATTGTTTAGGTATTTGGAAGATATACTTTCTAGATGAACCTATGACGAGTTACAAAGCCATGGCTACCATTTTGTTGGAAAACATGTCTCCTCTTTTCTGTCCGTGTCCATCAATGTTACAGATCATGGACTATTTGAGTTGTAATCTGTAATCTAAGCTGAGCAGCAATGGGAATCCGTGGATGACTTGTGGTGGACCTTTAGTGAGAGTTAAAAGGAGAGGTAGAGCGGCATTAGCAAGTGGACAGCCAGAAAACCAGATGAGATGGCCCTTTTTAGCTAATCTGATACTATTATTGTTATGAAATATAGCTTGTATATTAGATAGTTAAAAAGAAATTTATTTTATGGTGAGATTTTGTGTATTTTATAATATAAGGGACACAAAATCATTTGAATGTTGGAGGAAGAGTTAAAATTGATATATATATATATATATATATATGTATAAAGACACTTGGCATTATGTATTTTTTTTTAATTTTCATAATTAATTAATTGCATGAAATCTATGTTAAGTTGGTCTGATAATTTGAATAAATATTGACTTTTGAATCTTATAGACATTGGTATGAAGATATGCCTTTAAATTCTATAAACAAGGTTTGCTTTTAAAGTCTGTATATATGTTGGCTTGAATTCTTTTGTTTTTTATATATAAATAAAAAGAATGTTATTGTTGTTATAAATATCAGTTTGGTATTAATATAAAACAATTAGAAAAATAATCTCCTCCTCCTCTTTATCTGTCTCCAAAAACCTTTTTATTTATTTCATTAGAAATAAAACAAAATTGAAAAAAAAATTGTTGCCTATAAATTTAAAATTTTACTATATCTTAAATGTGTATTGTTTTACTTTTAACCCTACAAAAAATAAATATAATGAGAGCAATTAATTTCATGTTTTAAAATGTGTTTGCTATACTCATTAATACAACAATTATCATCATCCATGCATTCTTACAAACAAACTAGGTGGAATGCCTCCACTTATTTAAATAATTCAAAGTCTATTTATAAGCATTTTATAGCATGATCATCAAAAGAATCCAGAATACGAGAAGCACAGCTTTGCTGCTATTGGTGGGGAATGGGAGCGTAATAGCCTCCACCGGATCTAGGCACAGGATCCCAGTTGCTGTAGTCTTCTACCATACCTGCCGGATGAATCTCAGTATGCTGTTCAAGTCCTTCCTTCTGATATTCCTTGAATCGGCGGGTGGAAAGGGATGCCGAAGATGATATTTGTGCTGGACGCCATGCTGATGATGATTCTGTCGTTATCTTGGGCATCAGTGTCATCAAAACCATCACTATCACGCATGAAATGTGCACAATTGACCTTCCATTTAAGGTCGTCATGTATATCCTGTGCCTGTATTTCAGCTTTGTCGTTCGCCTGATTTGATTTTCCCGGCACGTCTAGGGGCAACCACTACCACTACGTGTATATATCGGACCTGATTTGAGCAAACTTGGGAGGCTAAGGCATTATGGCGATGGCTAGGGGTACCCAAATTAAATTCTTCCTTCTTTCACACCTAATGAATGATACAACATGATCCTCGCATGTTTTTCGATGAAAGCAAACTCAGGACTCTGTGGCGTGACACTATCGGAAAATAGTTGTCTTGGGATGCCAAACCAACAGTACAGAAGTAGGATCTCCATATAATCTCAAGTACTCGTGTGCTCCTTATCTCGTGTAAACTCAAAATAATTCGAATGCTAAGGATGTCAGAAAGCATTTTCTCAATAAAAAATAAAATAAAAGGTGAATTTATTGTTCATCCTTATGGACAGCCCTTTGTTAAAAAAAAAAAGTTTTATTTTGCAATTTTAATTTTTAGTATTGGTTTCTATTTTTTTAATAAAATTATATCAATTTTATAACCTGAGTCAAAAAAATAATTAATTAGAGTGTTTTTTTAATATTTTATTGTGATGTTAAATTAATTAAAAATTAAATTTTTATAATTTATTTTAATTTTAATTTTATAAGTTTATCACAGTCTTATAATTCAGATATAAATTAACTCGAGTTAATTTAAAATATTATCATTTTAATATTTAAAAATAATATATTTTAAATTTTTAATTTAAAATTATATTTTTATCATTGATTTAAATTATTTATAAACAAATTAACTTGATTAGGTTGAATGGTTTAAAATTATTTTTTTAACTAAAAAACATTCAACATTAAATATATTTTTTTTAAAAAAAATCAAAATAAAAAATTAACCTAGCAATTTAACACAAGAGAATGATGTTCTAAAATATATTACTCCAAAATGAATCACTTGTTTTTAAATGTAAAAAAAAAAAAAACCTTTATCTCAGTGCATACAGGATGGTTCGAGGATAGCAATCATTCTATAATTTTGACAAACAATTTTAAGATATTGGTTCGTCTTGCTAATGATGGTAGGAGGTGCGTTAATGATGATGACCACGTTGTCGACTGTATGGAAAATTAACTTGATGCGTGGACAGCTATCAATAATTATTTCAAAGCAATCTCTTGATTTTATGTTTTGAAAACATTTAAAAAAAAATTAAATGTTTTTATTTATTTTTCAAATTATTTTTAATATCTTTAAATATTTTAATACACTGATATTAAAAATAAATTTTAAAAATAACAAAATATTTTGATATATTTTATTACAAAAGGTTTTTTAAAAAATAATGCTATTGTAATAGCAAACAACTCTAAAAAGTTATTTTTAAAAAATATTTTTTTATTTTAAAATATATTAAAATAATTACCAAGCTTGTTCAAGTGAAGGAGATACGAAAATGAATCTTGCAAAGGCGTATGACAGGGTGGACTGGACTCACCGAGATTTCGGCTTTCCGGATAAATGCATGGAGCTCATTATGAATTGTGTTTCCCAGTCTTCTTTATCTATTGTGTGGAACGGTCAAAGGCTTTCCTCCTTTCAGCCTAAACGGGGTCTCTTACAGGGATTTTAAAGAATTGCTTGTTTTTATTTTCTAAAAATATTTAAAAAGAAAATAGAATTTTTTATTTATTTTTTAATTAATTTTTTAATTTTTTAAATTATTTTAATATGTTAATATTAAAAATAAAAAAAATTTATTTCAATACAAAAAATACTTTTAAAAATAACCAATATCACAATAACAAATGGGTTTTAAAAAAATATTTTTTATTGTGTTTTTTATTTGAAATATATTAAAATAATTTTTTTAAAAAAAATATTTTTAATATTAATGCATCCAGACAATAAAAAAAGCAGCATAAAAAAATAATTTTAAAAAATTTGCAAAACAATAGTTAAACTGCTTGAGTTAAACATACCTAAAACTTCAAGGAAGTTGTTGGTTTATCATCATCATTTGCAGGAATAACCTGATAATTATAATCATTATGCCCTTCCCCACCAAAGTTGCTTAATCTGAACTAGCTGTGAGTCTTGGCGCCATGGCCATGAAAACACGGTTACTTTAGCTGAACTGTTGAGCCATTTTTCGTTATTGCAAGACATTTCCTTCAAATGGGCAAGGAATTGCAGACCAAGTCGGTCAAAAACAAGCTTTCAAAGATAGTTTATTGCTTCGAAGCTCATGCCTCTTGTTGCGTTTTACCAATTGAGCTGTGGGGGTTTTTGGCATAGATCGTCCCTCAGCTAATACAAAATGTTTTACAGGACCTCTCTACCAGCATGATGTTGCACCATATCTATGTACAACATGTTCGAAATAAACTTGATATTTTTTTTCAATATTTCTTTTTGTCTCGATTTCAATGGTCAATCCTTAATTTCTAATGACGATAGCTAACAAAGGGTTATTCTTGAATAAAAAGTTGCTGTGGAATGACACGAAACAAATTCATTTTACCTAATACGCATCAGCCATGAACATGAATAAACATCAAATTCATTTCTACCTTTGATGAAATTGTTCATATCCAAACCCGAGGAAGCAGTGTTCAAATTCAAACTCCGACACGATCATCTCCAAGAGAAAACCACATTACATACATAAAGACAAAGCACTCACGCACGCATGCTAGAAGGCTGCTTCGAAAAGAACTAATAAATGTTACAGAAATTAGAAGGGATAGTCATAATATACATCATTTCAAACATCTGAATAGTGGAACAGAGGAGAGAGGAGAGAAAGAGAATCTAGAACACTACAGGAAACAGGGATCAAAGATACAGATGCCACTCTAGACCATTTATTTTTCAATATGATGCCCACAGAACACATTGACGAGATAAATATTTCACACTGAACAATTAGAATAACAGGACGGGATATCCACAAAAGAACTTGAAAGAGTTATCGATCACTGTGAGATTGCAATGGAAGACAGGTGCACTTATCTTTCATTGCTTCAGCCTCACTTCCATACTCTTTGAATATGTACTCATCCTGCTTAAATGCGGGAGGCACCTTCCCCTCACTGTAGCACTGGTTACATAGACTAAAATGAGATTTTATCTCCTTGAAGCGGGAACCAATAATCGGGTAGCGGCAAACAGAGCAAACATAGTGTCCATGGCGGTTCCTATCCCCAGATTCGAGCTTCATCAGAGTTGACATAATACCAAAGCCCCAATCAGGATCATCGAACATCACAAGAAACTCCTTGAAAGACACCATTGAAGAATCTGCTTCTCCATGAAGCTCTAGCATTTCACTAACTCCATGAGAGGGAACATAAATAGCCCTCAGTAACTTGATGTAAGTGACAGCATCAGCCTTCTTAATCTGAGAACCATTTTCACTCACAGGACGCCACAAGAGTGCATCAAAAGCAACCCGTTTTCGCTTTTCAGGATTGCCACTGCAAATGGGGGCAAGAATGGAATAGAACATGCCTAAATCCACCCTGCCTGGGCCTGTCTCATCAAAAACAGAGAGGATCCTCTCATTTATGGCCTTGACAGCTCCCTGGAAGGTTTCAGGCTTCAGGAAATTAAGCAACCGCCTCAAAACTTCCTCTAAGTTAGGTTTGCGTATTGATTTCTCAGGAACACCGCTACCAGAATAAGACACTGGTACATCATTTTCACTCATTTCCTTCTTCAAAAGCTCCACGTCACATCTACTCAACCTGGTAATCCTCTGAAACGCCCTAATTTGAAGAGCATTAGCTAAATCTTGCCTCAATGTAGTTTTGTCATTCAGTCTCTTAAATTTTGAAGGTTCTACAACGACAAACACTCCCTCCCCATTGGCACCCCCATTGCCCTTTACTTTCTTCTTCTGTATCTGCTTCAAATGTGATATTGCATCATGCAATTCAACCCTATTTGTCAATTTCAATGCTTCCTTCAAAGCTTTCTTAGCTTCCTCGGTCTCCCCGGCCCCCAACAACGAGACAGCCCTATTAAGCTGAGCCCGCCAGTGGTTTGGCCAGACAGCTAAAACCCTGGTATACATCTCAGAAGCTCTCTGAAACCTACCCAGATCCATGTACAGCCCGCCTAAATTATACAAAGCATCCACATGGCCAGGTTTCAAATCAATTGCCTTTTGAAACACCTCTATTGCCTTCTCATCGTCCCCCATGGCATGTAAAGCAGAAGCTAAATCACAATGAGCATCAGCAAAGTCTGGTTTCATAAAAATAGCCTCTTCCAAGGCCTTAACAGCAGCCTTATATTCCCCTACCCCAAAAAGAGCACTACCCAAAAGTTTCAGAGCTCTAAAATGAGTTGGACAAAGAATAGCAGCTTCTCTATAGTACTCACAAGCACTTAAAACCATGCCTTCACCTTCCAGCGCAATCCCGAGATTTACATAAATCTGAGGAAGCAAATAACTCCATTGATTCCCACCTGCCTCCGCTGCCTCCAAGGCCAACAAAAACTCCTCTTTAGCCTCTTTATACTTTCCAAGCACATATAAACAATTCCCAGCTCTAAAATGTGGCCTGACATCCACCGGCTGCAACTCACAAGCTCTCTTAAAACTAACCAACGCCTCCTTAAACAACTGATGATCATACAAAACCCTTCCAATTGCCATATGCCCATCAAATGCCTCTTCTCTTGATCTCGCTCCATCAGCTCTGCTCCTCAAAACCCCCAATTCTTTCACAAAAAGTGCATAATCATTCCCGGACTCTTCCCAAAACACCCTCTTATCCGAGATCTCCGAAGATGGCCCCAGTTCCCTCGACCACCCAGCATCTGAAAATGCATCAAAATTATCAGCTTTATATTTCCCATCTTTCGCCTGCTTCGCTTTCAATCTCTTAATCAAAATCTCCAAATCATCCACAATTTTCCACGTGTCGTCAAAAACAATCCCGTGATTTGGCGACACCGCCCAATCAGCCGTCCTCTGCTTCTTCTGCGACTCAATAACCCTCTCATCCACAATTGATGACGACGACGCCTCCACCTCGATCGAGCTCCCTTTATTATCACCATTCAGCTCCAACTCAAGCGCATCAAAATCACGGTCCACGTCACCTGCTCCATCATCATAAGTACGCAACAAACCATCATACGTTAACCCTTTCTCCCCATCAATAAACTCTCCGTAGGTGCGGAAAACTTCGTCAAGAATCGCATTGATTTGCTCCTCACTGAATTTAACTCTAGGATTTACAGCCACCACCAAAGCTGCCATTTCATCTCTGTTGAGACCTCCATCCTGGTTCCCGTCAAATTGTTGGAAAATTCTCTTCACTTTCTCTGATCTAGTCCCTCTCGTCGTCATTTTAGGGTTTCAGAGAAAGAGCACCCAGACAGAAATGATAATAATGCAATAAATCGATAAATGTTAGGGTTCCAGTGCCAGAGGGTGATTATTATTTATTATTGTTATTGTTATTTGGGATATTTTTAGGGTTAGGGTTTGATTTGTTGCATTTTCTTTCGAAGAGGAAAGGTCAGGAGGAGAAGGGAGTGATTTTTGCTGCAGCACCTATCTAAGTTCTATTTATTTATTATTTTATTTTCTGGATTCGATGATGGGTGGTGGTGGCCTGGTGGGGCTATGGTGCCCCCCGCCTGGAGAAGTCTTTTTGCATTCTCCCGTGTTTTCAATTTAATTAATTTTGTGGCGACTTTTGTTACTTGTGGTGGCAGTTGCTAATTGGCTACGTTTGTGATAACATAAAGGAGTGCCAGCTGACACGTGGGAGAATGATTGTTATTTTGTTTGATTTTTTCATTTTTGTCACTACCATGCATAACTCCTTATTTTGATGAGGTTGCTCTGGACGACCGATATTGATGAGGGCAGCAGTTAATTTTTTTTTTACACCTATATTTTTTTTAATTTAATTCTGTCAACCAGTAGGGGAAAAAAAAATTTCTTTGGAGTTTTATTTTTGTACATTTTAAAAATATCTCTGAGTTAGAAAATATCAAATTTATATTTTTATGTGTTAATATTAAAAATAAAAAAATCTAACAAAATATTTTAATATATTTTTAAATAAAAAATATTTTTAAAAAATAATTTGTACCATAATACTAAATAAATGACCATGAAAAAAAATATAATAGATGTATATAAATTGTTCGAAATTATAATAACACTTCTGTTTTTTTTAGATTTAAAAATGAAGAAGAGAATTTTTTTTTAGATATGATATTTTAAATCTGTATTGAAATTTAAAAAACATGTTTTTGATGATTTTCATAATTGTGTTTGCATATTTTCTACTGTTTTGAAATTAAAAATAAATAAATACTGAATATTATAATATTATTCTCTTACATGCAACTATTTTTATCAACATAAAACATTAAAAAGAATTCTTTTATATTTTTATGATTGGTTGATGTCATAAATTTATTTTTATTGTAAATCTATTATAGAATAATTTTTTTGAGTCGATGAGTAACGTCTACCTTCTTCTGATAATCTTTTGTTTGAATGAAATAAAATTAATACTTTATTGTTAAATTATTAATTATTCAAAATAAATGATGATTATATATTAAGATTAAAATAATTTACAATATTAACATGTTTTTTGGTTTTTAATGAGATAAAAAAAGAATATATTTTTCCAATTTTTAATCGAAAAGGAAATAATGGAATTGGGAAAAGAATTGAAAACATGTATAAAAAGTAGTTTTCTGTTACTACATGGTCTCGTAGTTTCACACTTCTCTCGGCAAGTAATATCTATATACAAAACAAAACATTAATTGATTATGTTAACGGTGCAATCACAGTAATATTTGAACTAATAATATTACTAAATAGTCTCGTAGTTTCTTATTTTATTTAATAAAAATAAAATAGTTTTTCATTGATGAATAATCTTATAGTTTCTCACTTCCCTTGACAAGGAACTTCTATTTATAAAGGGACACATTAATAAGGCATGTTTATGGTGCAATTATCTTAGCATTTAAACCAGTACGATTATTGAATAGTCTCGTAGTTTCTCACTTTCCATAACAAGTAACATCCAGTTGCAAAGGAGCACGATAATCAGGTGGACCAACGGTGCAATCACATCAATTTTTAGAAAGGAGGAAGTTACGCGTGCAGAACAAAGGTGGCGAAATTTGTTCCTCTAGAAACGTGCTCGAGCATTGTCACTGATTCAGGTATTACTGACATTTAAAGAATATTTTAAAAAAATACTAATACCAATTATAATGAATCTACTTATTTGAATTTAGGTTAATTAGCTAAATTATTATAAAATTTATTTTTTAATCAAAACAATACTAAATAATAAAATTAAAAAACATATATAACAAAAAATCAATAAACTAAATTACAAGACTGTAGATTTTTTTCAAATAAGTCAATATCAAATGATTAAAAAAATTTAAAAATCATATAATAAAAATAATTAAATAAACTTTAATTATATTTCATGGTTTTTTAGGCTTAATTTTTAAAAAAATTATAAAAAATAAAGAATGATTTTTTAAAAGAGCTAGAAGGATTAAAAAAAAACATCACATGCACATGGAATTCATGTAACAAAGGTATGTAAAATTTTTTATGTCAAGTAAACAGAGGGAAAATACATTAAATTAAAAAAAAAAAGTAACCAGCTATGTGTTTGAACCATCCAATCAGGGCCTGATCTGCCCGAACCTCAACAAAAAGAAATAAAATTAGGAGCATGAGCCATTCAGGCCAGACTGGTTCTCTTAAGTTAATTGTGTTTTCAAAGTAGAATGAATAGACAATGTTATATATATATATATATATTGAGTGTCTGGGTGCAGATAATTTGTTGTTTGCAACCCTGTTTTTGAAGAAGGGTTGCTATGACATCATACCACGTGTTTTACATCTAAAAACCAAAATTTAATATTTTTTTACATAAAAATACTTACAAAACAATTCAAATACTCAAATTAACTTATTCATACACTCCGACCACTAATAAATTATTCAAAATACATAAAATAAAGTCAAAATCTATTTTTTTCCCGAAGTCATATTTATTTTTTCTCAGGTAGAACTACTTAATAAAATAAATATCATATAATAAAATTTATCGGTATCAATAATTTTAGCAATAAAAAATTAATATAAATCAATATTTTCCTTCTTTATTATTAAAATTTAGTGATTCTCTCTTTTCTTTTTTCAAATCATAAACCAAAAACCCAAAAATTAAACATTCAAAATAAAACAACATTTTTAATAACAACATGGACCTAAAATCTACAAAGGGAAAAATAAAATGATAAAAATTAACCTTTTACACTAATTTCAAGCAAAACATTTAGTTTCTATGCTTTTTTCTTATTTTTTATTTTTAAAGAATATTAATAATGATATAATCAAGGTTAAATTAAATTAATTAGATAGAGGTAAATTGGTCTGGTCAATTATTCAACAAATCAATAATCTTTTCCTATTCAATTTAAATTAGATAGATTATTGTGCTTCGTAAGCTCATGTTCAATTTGGTATCATGATTTAATTGTATTTTTAAAATTCTTTGATTTTTAAAATTTTAAATTAATTAATTTTTAATATTTTAAAATTATAATTAATTTTTAAATAAAAAATATTATTTTAAAAACAATTACGAGTAAAAAATACTATTAATAATAAACTAAAACTGCTTAGTGCTTCACTCTAACAATCCACAGTGAGATGCTGAGTAGTCCTTTTTAAAAAAAATTTTCTATGCCCTTATGTTTTTTTTTTGTCTTTCTTTGGTGTGTTTTTATTTTAATGAATTTTTTTGTTTAATTTAATTTGTTAATTTTTTATTTAATTATCAAATTTTCATAACATGAATATTAAGTTTGATGGGTTAACCTAATTTGAGGAGTTAATTTATTTTTTTTTAATCAATAATACATACTAAAATTGTTTAGTATTTCACCGTGCAATCCACGGTGAAACACTAAGCTGTTTTTTTAATTGTTTTGTTTTTTTTTTAACTTTTTATGTCTTTATAGGTTTTTATTGTTTTTTTCTTTGTGTCTTTTTTTCTAGTTTGTTAATGTTATTTTTTTTAATTATCGTACTTTCATGATACGGATCTTAGGTTTGATGAGTTAACCTAAATGTTTTTTTTTAAGTTTGACAAGTTAACCCAAAATTTATTTTTTTCTTTTTAATTTATTTTTTTTGTTTAGTTTAGTTCTTTAATGTTAATTTTTTTTATTTAATTATTAGATTTTCATGATATATATCCTAGGCTTGAAGAGTTAACCCATCAATTTTTTTTATTTAATTATCAAATTTTTATAACATAAATTTTAAATTTAATACATTAATTTAAATGGAAGGATTAACTCCATTAATTTTTATATTTTTTTTATTAATTTTTTTCTTCCTATATACTTTAAAAAGCAATCTTGCACCTTCACATGGATGCCTTTAGCGTATATTTCCCTTACAATCGAAGCGCAGATGATCACGGGTCGTATAAATCTCAATCAAAACAGTACTCTTGTGTCTCTTGTTTTCCCTCCAAATATCGAAACCTTTCCAAACTTTGACCCCTCTGATGAGCAATGAAAGCACACCGTTATAAACATGACAGCACCAGGCTCCATCCGTACAGCAGCAAATCGTTATGGATCCTTGCTACAAATATGCTACCTTCAAAGTCCCATCTCTTACTCCCTTGCCTGTCCTGTCCATGCCCACATGATAGCTTCTGGGTTCCTGCCACGTGGCCACATACTCAACCGTCTGATCGACATCTACAGAAAGTCCTCAAAATTGAACTACGCTCGCTACCTGTTCGACGAAATCCCTCAACCAGATATTGTTGCAAGAACAACACTGATTGCTGCGTATTCTGCTGCAGGGGATCTAAAACTTTCGCGAAAGATATTTTCAGATACCCCATTAAGAATGCGAGACTCTGTTTTTTATAACGCGATGATCACTGCTTATTCGCATAATCATGATGGTCATGCTGCTATTGAACTATTCTGTGATATGCAGAGGCATAATTTTAGGCCTGATAATTATACGTTTACGAGTGTTCTTGGTGCATTGGCACTCGTTGCTGAAAAAGAGAAGCACTGCCAGCAGTTGCATTGTGCAGTGGTTAAGTCGGGAACTGGGTTCGTCACTTCAGTATTAAACGCGCTAATTTCTTCTTACGTGAAGTGTGCAGCTTCACCGTCTGCACAATCAGCGTCCTTGATGGCTGAGGCTAGGAGGTTGTTTGATGAGATGCCTAACAGAGATGAGTTGTCATGGACTACTATAATTACTGGCTATGTGAAGAATAATGATCTTGACGCAGCCAAAGAGTTTCTAAATGGGACGAGCGAGAAATTAGGGGTCGCATGGAATGCCATGATTTCAGGTTATGCGCATCGTGGGCTATATCTAGAAGCGTTTGAGATGTTCAGGAAGATGATCATGTCAAAAATTCAGTTGGACGAGTTTACTTTTACAAGCGTTATTAGCGTTTGTGCAAATGCTGGATGCTTTCGGCTTGGAAAGGAAATGCATGCTTACTTCCTAAAAACCGTGGCCAACCCTGCACCGGACGTTGCAATGCCTGTGAACAATGCATTGATTACGTTCTACTGGAAATGTGGTAAAGTTGATATCGCCCGAGAGATATTTAATAAGATGCCAGAGAGGGATCTTGTTTCATGGAATATAATCTTATCAGGGTATGTCAGTGTTGGGTGCATGGATGAAGCTAAATCCTTTTTCAACGAGATGCCCGAGAAAAATATTTTGTCGTGGATTATAATGATATCTGGATTAGCACAGATTGGGTTTGCGGAAGAGGCCTTGAAGTTTTTCAACCAGATGAAATTGCAGGGTTTTGAACCATGTGATTATGCATTTGCAGGAGCTATTATATCTTGTTCTGTGCTTGGATCATTAAAGCATGGACTCCAGCTCCATGCTCAAGTTGTTAGGTATGGGCATGAATCAAGCCTTTCAGCTGGAAATGCACTGATCACAATGTATGCAAGATGTGGTGTTGTTGACGCGGCACATTGTTTATTCATTAATATGCCTTGTGTGGACGCAGTATCTTGGAATGCCATGATCGCAGCTCTGGGGCAACATGGACAAGGTACTCAAGCAATTGAACTTTTTGAAGAGATGCTGAAGGAAGGCATATTGCCTGATCGGATATCCTTTCTCACAGTTATTTCTGCTTGTAGCCATGCTGGTTTAGTTAAAGAAGGCCGTAAATATTTTGATTCAATGCATAACGTTTATGGTGTAACCCCAGATGAAGAACATTATGCACGCATTATTGATTTGTTATGTCGAGCTGGGAAATTCTCAGAAGCAAAGGAGGTGATGGAATCAATGCCTTTTGAGCCTGGTGCACCAATTTGGGAAGCACTTTTAGCTGGTTGCCGGATTCATGGGAATATAGATTTGGGGATTGAAGCTGCAGAGCAACTCTTTGAGCTCAAACCTCAACATGACGGAACCTATGTACTGTTGTCAAATATGTATGCTGTAGCTGGCCAGTGGAATGACATGGCTAAAGTGCGGAAACTAATGAGGGACCGTGGAGTGAAAAAGGAGCCTGGGTGTAGTTGGATCGAGGTGGAAAACAAGGTCCATTCATTTTTGGTTGGCGATGCTAATCACCCTGAGGTGCAACAAATTTACAATTACCTTGAGCAACTGGTCTTGGAAATGAGAAAGATAGGGTATGTGCCTGACACACAGTACGTGTTGCATGATGTGGAATCTGATCTAAAGGAACACGAGTTGTCTACTCATAGTGAGAAGCTTGCAGTTGCTTATGGATTTATGAAACTTCCCCATGGAGCTACGGTCAGGGTTTTTAAGAATCTTAGGATCTGTGGTGATTGCCACAATGCCTTCAAGTTTATGTCAAAAGTTGTGGGAAGAGAAATTGTAGTGAGAGATGGAAAGAGGTTTCATCACTTTAGGGATGGTAAATGCTCTTGTGGCGATTACTGGTAGGCACAGTTTCTGTTAAAATCTGGGAAGGTTAAAGTTGAAAGCAGAAATGTGGCGTGACTGATTAATAAATTCCATCTGGAGCCACAGTTACCACAACTGCAACTTCTGATATACGTGATTTCTGTCCAAGCGATCAAGCAACAGTGCAAAACTAACCAGAGGTTTCTAGCTGTTTTTTTATATTGATATAAACGAAACTCAAGAAAAAGTATTCTCTCTTGCAATCTCCAATGACAGGATCGATTTTCATCGAAAGGTTGCCGGATGACCTTAGTTATAATAATTTCTTCAAATTAGAAATAACCTCTTCTGAAGGATATGCATCTCAGAATTTCTCTCTGCAGCGTTGCATTTATTAGTCTTTTTTATTCTTATTCTGACAAAGCTGTGTTTATGCAGAAAGAGTTAAATTCTGTCGAAGAGCAAGTTATTGGATTTTCATGCTTTGAATTATCAAATTCAAAGTGGCTTTCAAGGATTTGAGGTGCCCCTTTATCGTGTTCTTTTGCCTCAGCTATCTAAATGCACGCGCTTTCAGATGCTTTTTGTTGGATTTTAATGAACGTCAAGCATCAAAATCCAATGAGGTAATTCGAGCAAGTTTCTGCCACTGGACTGTGATGCTTTTTAACCAGGTTGGCAGCAGCATTGTACTTCTGTTAAGGCAAGGTACTTACTGGATGATGGGGATTTGACAACTGGGGAATATCAGGTATCAACTAAAGTTCTACCGCCTATCATCCTTATTTTATCCTAGACGTGGTTGCTGATGTATCAAGTGATGGCCATTAAGCTTCATGTAATGGTGAAAAGACCAATTCTTTAATTGAAATCCGAACAAAAATGCAGATACAGTGAACAGGTAGCATCATTGAATAGGGGCAAGTGCATTTTATAGCTTCAGCTGCCCTGCTTAGAAGATGAAATGTAATACTATATTTAACAATTTTGTTCAGGAATAACCTTTCGTTGACGCTAATATTCTTTCTGTGCATTCCATTTTAGGCATTTACCCGTTTATCAGACAGCTCTGGTGAGCAAAGTAACTGTGCTCATATTATACATCCTGTGCACGCAGCATCTCTGTCACATTAACTCCATCAATAACTTCACATGCTGTCCTAAAAAATCTCCTACTCCTCTCTGGTGTGTTTTCTTGCCTTTACATTTTGGGGCCTTGCAATCTCTTTTTCTCCGAAGATAGTATTAGCAATTTGAGCCTCAATAAAAAAATGTGAGGGGAAGGAGTTATTTATCTGTTTTTGCGAGAGCTTCTTACGACCAAAATTGCCATCAACACAAAACTGAATCAAAACTTGCGATGGCCAAAACGTCCAAGCGAAGTGATCAACATTGACGGGAGAAGGAAGAGAAGTAGGGATGGGGTGCTTGGGCTCGAGGCAAAACGGGCTAGTTTGGTGGGGAGTCACTAATGGAGTGATGCAATGAACTATGAGGTTGGCGTGGGCCAGCCACCGAACCTGACCTCGGGTTTAAGCCTGCCACCATCGGCCCAACTAATAGATTAACTTATAATCCTTGTGTCCAACTAGGTACATTAATTATTATTTTTTATAAAAAGAAAAATCCATTAATTGATTCGACACCGTAATGTTTGCATGGATGCACAAGTTTGTAATGGAAGCCTCTTGTGCTATAAGCGAAAAAAGCTATATCTTAGTAGAAAAAAATAATTATATCTGGCAATGCTGCCAATACCTCGTTGGTTGAAAAAATACAAGCACAAAGAATTTTTAGAAGAATTTATCGAATATTAAATTAAATCTATGAATATTATTTATGGTCTATAAATATATACAATTAATCGTGCCCTAATCTCACTTTTTTTTCTTTATCCATAAAAAGTGACGAGCTCAATATTTTTTTTTTTCCTTTATCTATAGAAAAATATGAAAAGAAAAGAAACTTCCAATGAGAAACGACGTCAGACCACGGTGTCACAAGTCAAAACAAGGCACCCTATTTTTACCCATCACAAAAATAAGCTTTTACTGCTACAAAATAAATAAGTAAATAAAAGAATTCTATGTGATTAGACACGGTAACGACGTTTAAGCGCGGCAAAATCGTCGAGGTTAAAATGGTAATTAACAAAAGTGTTATTTTTAGTGAGAGATGGCTGTCTCTCATAAATAACAAATTCAAGCGAACCAGGCAGAGCAAGAGAAAGAGAGAGGGCAACGGCTTTATTGGTTCAAGCTGTTATCTTCTCTTTCCCTCATCTTCTTCATCCCCTCGTCGATCATTTATTCGTGCATTGTAGCTTTTGTTGATACAAAATAGGAGAAGATGAGCACGGCGTCGTCAACCGGAGGCGATGACCTCACGTCCGACGAAACGAGTGGTCAAGAAGAGAGGATTCTAGTTTCGGTCAGATTGAGGCCTTTAAACGAGAGAGAAATTGCAAGGAACGACGTTTCTGATTGGGAATGCATTAATAATTCCACTATTATATTCAAAAGCAACATGCCTGAACGCTCCATGTTCCCCACCGCCTATACATTTGGTAAGTAGTTAGGCGCCGATCGCTTCGTTTCTTTTCAGAAAAGGGAAATCTATTTGTTTTTAACGGTTAGATTATGTGTGTAGACAGAGTATTTAGGAGTGATTGCCTAACGAAGCAGGTGTATGAGGAAGGAGTTAAAGAAATTGCTCTTTTGGCTGTCAGTGGCGTTAATTGTGAGTAATATTATATTATTTTTGGTACTAATTTTATGAAATTTCCATATAGTCTAAAAAATTGATGGAATTGAATTTTTTTTTTCCTGTACCTGCAGCCACGATTTTTGCGTACGGGCAAACGAGCAGTGGAAAGACGTATACGATGCGTGGAATTACAGAATATGCGCTTGCAGATATATATGAATACATGGAGCAGGTAATTTAAAGGAAAAAAAATTTATATAACTAATTCGTTTTCTAAGATAGCTTGTGTTTGAAGCTTATACCGTGTTCGTTGTGTGGTAATATTTTTTTTTTCCTTTTTGTTATCATTTTTTATGTGTTAGCACAAAGAGAGGGAGTTTGTGTTGAAATTCTCTGCCATGGAGATTTACAATGAAGCTGTTAGAGACCTGCTTAGCACATCCAGTTCTCCTCTTAGACTCCTTGATGATCCTGAGGTGAATATTATTGTGCCCTATCTGATAATTTCCATTTTCAGGACTAACATAGACATATCTTAGTGACGACATTATTTTCGATTCAACAGAGAGGGACTGTTGTCGAGGGACTTATAGAGGACACTTTGGTTGATTGGAACCACCTACTGGAGCTCATTTCCATTTGTGAAGGTAAGGGTGAACATCGATGTGAGCTTTATGGTACAGTACCATGCAGCTATATATGTGTTGGATGTGTATTTAGCATGCGAGACTTGTCATAATTTTTTTACGTTGGATTATTGCAGATCAAAGACAAATAGGGGAGACCACGTTAAACGAAACCAGCTCCAGATCTCATCAAATTCTAAGACTGGTATGCGCCTCGTTTACTCAATCACAGTTATTATCCCCACTCTACTGCAAATTTGAGATGTAACTGTTACTTATTTTTTTCTTCTTGGTTGTCAAATGATGGGACCTGCCAGACAGTTGAAAGTTCTGCTCGTGGATATTTAGGTGCTGGAAACTCAACCGCTCTTACAGCTACAGTGGTATGAAACTTTTTCTAAGTGTTTGCATGCACAATTTTCATAAAAACTAAGAAACACTGGTAAATGCAGCCCTAAACAGAATAAAACAAAAATAATGCAGCATATCTAGAATTATGAATTACTAGATAATTGGACTATAAATGATATCCCTAGATAATTGGACTATAAATGATATCCTAGCTTAAATTGGTTTTGCTCTGCAGAATTTTGTTGATCTTGCTGGAAGTGAGCGTGCTTCTCAGACATTAGCGGTTGTTACAAGATTAAAAGAAGGTTCCCACATAAATCGCAGTTTGCTGACTCTGGGAACTGTAATTCGCAAACTGAGGTGGGGAAGTTTTTTATAAGTTTTTGTTTGCTCTATTTTCTTGTGGTTGGGTCCTTGGTTCTGGCTACATAGACTTCTTCTCTTCTTAATTACTCTCTCATTGTATTTCTTATATGATTCGATTTTTTTATCTCCTGTATCATGACATAACTTATTGCCTTGGTGCAGCAAGGGAAGAAATGGACACATTCCTTACAGAGACTCTAAGTTAACACGCATACTTCAAAACTCCTTAGGAGGCAATGCCAGGACGGCCATCATTTGTACATTGAGCCCTGCCCGCAGTCATGTCGAGCAATCAAGAAACGCCCTTTTGTTTGCAAGTTGTGCTAAAGAGGTGACCACTAATGCACAGGTTAATCTAGTAATGTCAGATAAGACATTGGTAAAGAAACTGCAGAAAGAAGTGGCCAGGCTGGAGAATGAGTTGAAGAGTGCAGGATCAAATTCCTTTGTTGGCGATTCCACTGCCTTACTAAGAGAGAAAGAGCTTCAAATTGAAAAGGTGAGTTCTCATGTTAGTTTGCACACATAGAAAACTGGAATATTTCTTTTTTCCAAAACATGCGTTGAGCATTTGACATCAAAAGGTGATCTCATCTTTGCCAAGCACCTTGTTGGTGTTTTTCCCAAAGTCTTGCTTCCATAATTACTGACTCGGATTAATAATGGAGTCGCAAACTTTAACCAAGCAAATTAGTTCTCACATAAATATTAACCTTAAACTTTAAGGGAAGGTACATCACCCATCGCAGTCGTGTTCACTGGCCATAGTTTTATAATCAATGAAGTTTATACTTTCAATCTGGTTGGCTTTTTTCTGGTTCTGCTCACCACAAATCAAGAACTTCTCTTTTTCCCAAAGCTGTTGTTTTTTGTTGTGGTCAAAACCATTTGCTTCTGTAATGAATGGGCTGGATTACATTTTCCTTTGAAAAGGACCTGCACTGTCAAGTTCTGCTCACTTTTCTTCCTGTTTAATGAAAATATCGCAGATGCACCAGGAGATTCAAGAGTTAACTTGGCAACGGGATCAAGCTGAATCTCATCTCCAAAGTTTGCTAGAATCATTTGGAATCAAAGATCAAGTTTTTAGAATGGATGACCACTCAGCACCAGGGTCCTCAGAAATGATCGATGCTTTTCGTCTGGATGCAGATCTCCCAGGAACCAAAACATTTAAGGATTTTAATTATCCTGGCGCTGTTTCTCCTAACAAGCAAATAATACAGATGCCTGAAATTCCTGAAGACAATTTCCTGCTGGATGGCAGTACTCCAAAATTTTCTGGGCCAGGCTGGGAGGATATTGGCAAAAGAAACAGTGAGGATGCGAAAGGTATTTGTCAGGAAGTTCCAGGTACCATAATGGTGGAATCTAGAAGAAAAGTGAAAAAAGAAGCTGATGTATTGTTTCCTGTTTTAGAAGAAAAAATACACATGCATGAAGGAGAAGTGCCATCCTCACAGAAGGAAGATAAAGAGTTGATTCATATCAATTCAAATAACACACGTGAAACAGTGAAACAAAAAATTCAGGAATTGCACGAGACCATTGATCATTTAGAACGATCCCCTTCATTCTCTGATGCAGTTGAATCTAGCTATAAAAACTTGAAATGGACTAGAAGCAAAAGTAGGAGATCAGTTCTCATGACTATTCCATATGCTCTTTGGTCTGAGAAGGAAGAAGATAACAGAAGGGTATCGCCTACTGCATCTGAAAAAGACTTTCCTGAAAGGTCAGGAGACTTGAAGCAAGAGCTTCTTGAACTAGAGCATGTTGTTAAACATGAAAACAAGTCTCAAGAAGATTCTCAAAATCCTGTTTATGGTGCATCGGCAGAAGAAGATGTCATAAAAGATATAGATGTAGATGTAGAGGACACCACCAGCGTCCTTGATTTTGTTGCAGGAGTTGATAAAATGGCGGCCAAACTTCATTCAGAGAACCTGAGTCGGGATATGCAGGTAAGAAGATAAACCTCAATCTATATATATATCCTTATGTTACTCTTCATTCAATAGTTTAATTTTCTTTCCGGTTAATTATATCTTATGCTCTTCTCCTGACTTGTAGCTTGAATCTACGAATTTCATTCATAAAAAATTTACATGATGAAGAAATTATGGACTTTGATGACCATTTTGCATCGCCAACAATAGCATAACGCACAAGATTCTTGTCTGGCTGCACCAAGAATACACAAGATTGCTTTCAGATGCGTGCTTTAAGAATCATGAATTCCGTTAAGCTGTTTTCCACCAACTCTTGTGTTTCATTCAAGGCTTTGCGGTTTCTCACTATAAGATTTCAAAATGTTCTCCATCATAGTTTTTGTTAGACACGAAGCTGCATGTCAACTCAAGGATGCGCATTTTTGTCCTGAAAATAATAGGATCAATGCCCTGTCAGTCAACGTCTTATATGAGTTGGCTCCTACATTAGATTCTATGGAAAAATAGAAATTTGAAAGGTTGGCAGGCCTGTCCTAGTAACACCAGTGCTGACCGTCCCCTGTTAAGAAGTCAACTTTACAACCTAAGAAACTGAGAGAGACAAGTTTGGTGCAATTCAACCATTTTGTTGCAGCAATCTTTACTGGGGCCTCTAGCTTTTCTTTTTCCTTGCTTCCATTGATTGTAACTGGAATAAAAATAAGAATAGAAGCATGATGGCTATAACTTAGTTTGGCAACCCTAGGTATAGGTTAGTTTGCTTTTTTTAACGACATGTATTTATAATGGATATATTTCATTTACCGGGACATATGATTATTCTTAGGTTTTGCAGGCATCAACTAGGCGTCATCATAGTAACTGGCAAGTAAAATATGAGAGGTACCGGAGAAAGATAATTGAACTTTGGTTCAGATGTAATGTGCCATTGGTCCACAGAAGTTATTTCTTCCTGCTATTCAAAGGAGATCCTTCAGACAATGTGTACATGGAGGTTGAGCTCAGAAGATTGTATTTTCTGAAGGACACATTTTCCAGCGGAGCTAATACCATAATTGATGGTAAAATCGCCTCACCAGCCTCAAGGTAGTCTTCTATTCCACTTTGAATTTTATCTACAGTTATTCAATCATACACACCAGCAGCTAGGCCACGAACAATTGCTTGATGAAAAGAAATCTCTGTTTTCTTCTGATTGGTGAATGTTAACTAAATGGAAGTGTTGCTAGTGAAAATTTTGAACTCCATTGTTTTTTTTATTTCACTGCCCATGAGAAAACTAACATTCCTTTTCTATTGAGGATAGCTTGAAGGCTCTCAGTCGTGAAAGGGACATGTTAGCAAAGCAACTGCAGAAGAAATACACAAAAACAGAGAGAGAGCGCCTTTACCAGAAGTGGGGCATCATGTTAGACACGAAGCAAAGGAGCCTTAAGTTGGCACGTCGTTTATGGACAGATGCAAGGGACATGAGACATATAAAGGACAGTGCTACTCTTGTAGCAAAGCTGGCTGGGATTGTAGAGCCTCGCCACGCCCCGAAAGAGATGTTTGGACTGAGCTTCTCAACGAATCAAAAACCCGCCAGTTGGAGAGACAACATGTCTTCACTATTGTAAGCTTGTTGGAGGTGGGAGTTTATTTGCTCACAACTGTTCGGTGGGGACTTGATGGCTCTGCATGCACGGTTCAACTTGTGCCGTTGAAGCAAGCTTCTGTTGTGCAGAAATTGAAACGGCTTGCGAGTTCATTGCAGCAGTCAAAAGTTTGTGTTCATTAATCGTCTGCTTCTCACAGCTTTTGTTCATACATCTATCAAATTATACCCCTTTGACATGGTATAGGCAACAAGTTTGTGACTGTTACACAGACCTGCGCCAGGAAATGTTAGACAAGGGTAAGGCATTAGAGATGTGCCAGCAGGATTTGTGTTGGGGATATCTTTACGTCTCATCATTGTGCTTTCCTTACGGATCTATATGCCTCGCGTAGCTGTGATATTCCATTCTTTATTTGTGTACAAGCAAAAAAATATTTGAAGTAGCCCATAATAAAAGCTGCGCAAAATGCCTTTAAGAGGAAACTATATAAGACTACAAACAAAGCCGCAAAGGATTACCACCAAGCCATAGCATCTTCTACATCATGATTGCCCCTCCGGTAATTTTCCATCCCGAACGGAGGATGACAACTCATATCTTGTTGTGTCATTTTTTTTCACTTGTGGCATTTTTCTCTGGATGAACTTGTCGGTTAGGTGGGTTGCTCTTTAACAGTGGCTTCTACTACAGTATGTAATCCATCTAGAGACACAGTCAAACTCTCAAAGGTCCAACAGGTTATAATCTTATACCCAACCAAGTTGTGCAATTTCGGCTGCACGGTCTGTCCGTATTTTCAACATCGGATTATCCAAAACCTGGAAGTTGTCTTCAAAGGATAATTCGGAGTGTAGCAGATGATGTGGATTTTTTAATTATGTGATCAAGCAATCCTAAATGAAGATGATATATTCTCAGAAATACTGAAATTAAGTTTGAGAAATTTCACTTGTAATTAAAAACCAGAGATAATAGAATTCTTAAATTGATACCTTGAGATCAGTTATATCTTGATAAATTATTTTTCTGTCATAACAAAGAACACGTTTGCTTCAACAAGTTTATTTCATAAATTGGTATACGCTAAAACACAACTTTCTTGCTAGGACGGACAAGGGATGAAGATGCCTTCTTGCTAGAAGTACAGACAAGGAATGAAGATGCTTTAAGTAACTTGGTCATGTGTAACATGACATGTATACATTCATCAGAAACATCTGTTCAGGATTTTCTAGACCTAGACTTGCGAAAGGCTCTTCTGTTTCTACAGCAGGATGAACATAATTGATCATTTTCATGGATTTCTGCACCGATGTCCTTGTGGCCAAGTGGAAACACCTTCTGCAATGCCTGAATTGCACTAGCCTTCACATGATCAATAACAGCAGTAGCCTCAGCTCCAATTCTCACTATGGCTGCTGCGGCAGCCATGGGAGAACGACCATCTCCCTCCTGCCTTTCTAAATATCTCAAGACAGTGGGATCATCATAATAATCTCTGAGCTTGAATTCTATATCTTTGGTGTCCCTAAATCTAGGAAATAACAACCCCATCAACCATGTCTCCAAAAATCTACAAAGCCTAGGAAGATCATTGTCATCGTCATCCTTCGAATTTTCCATGATAAAATAAAAAATAGGTGGATTTCTGCAAGGAGAGTTATCACTGTCTAAACCCAACCAATTACGACACTCATCAAGCTCGCCAACAAGCAGTGAACAAAGACCCTCTCCAAAGCGAAGTCAATCTCATGGTTTTCCGTGGAATTAAAGACAGAAGCCAGACTCCCTTGATTTGTTATCTTAATCTGCTTAAGTTGTCCAAATAGGTTAGCAGCATCTGGGATGAAATGGAGCTTTTTAACCACGAAGGCTTTGGCAACAGGGGCAAGAGCCACTCCATAAACTTCAAAATTCTGTGCAGGGATATTACTTGGTGTGGTGACGAACAGGTCAACCTTTCACAAGGAGAAATTTTCAATGAGAATTGGGCAAAAATGATTAGGCAAAGGTACATTTCTTTACGATCATCTTCTGTACTACCTGCTTAGTTGCAGTCATGCGTAAGAAGGCCTCATTCATGAAATCTTCCCCGGTAAATCCTCCAGCAACAGGTGCTGCTCCCCCACCTCCAGCCCATAATGTGTTCCGGACTCCTTGGAGACCCTCCTTCCTTCTTGTTCGGTATTCGTCACTGAAGGGCAAGGCAAGAAGCTCTAGGACAGATCGAGGGGTAATCTCTCCCAATGTCTCATCAATCTGTGCTTGCAAATCTGGTGCAAGGCTACTGGCTCCTTCCTCCCACATCCACAACAGAAATTTATCATGAGTCCAATAACTTGAATGGGCATCAACGTAAGGTATAACTGATGAGAAAGAAAGCAAAAAAGAAAAAAATTCACTACATTATTTCTTCATTCAAAATAAACCCATCCTTTTTCTTCTAGTAAATTCATTATATTGAGACTCATTCACAAATTACTGCAAAATAATCCCATTCACAAGACTCTTTAGCTCTCTACCTCTAAATAATTTCACAGGTCATGCTCTAGCAACTTAGCATTTTCATGAATTCTCAGTCTTCACATTTTTCCATTCTAAATACCTCCAAATGCAACCAATAAAAGATAACAAAACACAGTCTTGAATCATAATTGATTAACTAAAACGAAGCAAGCGCAATGTGGTACCTACAGCAGCTTCAAATCCCTCTCCAGAACCTCACGCCCTCTAATAAAATCCGGTGGATTCAACGCCATTGCATCCCTTGAAATATCCTTTTTTTGAAACTAAAACAGAAAATAAAATAATAATAATGATGACTATATTGGTGATGGTCAGAGAAAGTGCAAGATTGAGAAACTATTCGCGTTCAAGCCTCATTGATTGGCAGGGGAGTTGGATGAGCCATGGCAAATGAGAGTAAAACCTCAAATTAACCCCTAATATATTGATCATTTATCAATTGAGTCCCCAAACTAAAATTCCTCTGTTACATCTAGCATGTTTCATAAAGTTTTTAACTGGAAATTTTTCCCTATGTTCGTCAATTTTTGTGTGAACTTCTCCACACAAAGATATTTTTCTTATTGCATAAAATATATTAACAAACACCATCAAAACAACACAATAGAGAAATATGTTAAAAACTAGGCGTTAGCGATGTAGTTTTGTTTGGAAACCAATTAAGAAGCGTCTCCAAAAGATCCAATAAGCCTCTTTGCGAGTAAAAAATAAAATTAATTCATGCAATATGATAGGTTAAATAATCATTTCAGTCTAAAATATTGATTAAGGCCTAAAAAACAACCATATTTTATTTTTTCAAAAATGTTTTTTAAGTGAATTTTTTTAACTCGAAATTCATAAAGGCCTCCAATACTTTCCATTTAATTTCAGTAGTTTAATTACACACAATGAAAAGGATGAGATTTGACTGGATGATTATTTACCGTTAAAATTTTAATATTATATTAAAAAAATCATATTATTATAAATATTTAAGTAGCTTGATTGAGTTTTAATAATGATTTTATTTTAATTTTCTAATACAATACAAGAACTCAAACCTAAAGATGTGAATATTTAATTTAATTTTAATTTTATTAATGTGAATATTTAATCAATAAAGATTTTTGTTCTCCACTTAATGTTCTGCGAAAACCTTTATATTATACGCAAAAAAAATGCCATAATCGATGAGTTTGTGAAAAGCCTGTGATGAAAGTATGCTAGTTATAGTCCTGAGTTCACGTGGGTCAGCATGAAGACAAGAGAAACTCACCCCAAGTAGTTTGGAACTACTTGAAGATAAAAGTCTTAAAGACCATTAAAGTCTTAATAAAAGTTTATTAAAAGAGCGGCAACTCTGTCCTCTATAGAAAACGACTTCTCAATCAGCTCAAACGTGCCACGTATCTTTGACGCGAGGGCACATTTAAAGAGCAATGGATGGAGTTAGTTGTCGGTGTGGAAGTGTGGCTTAGATTTTTTTTTAAAATATTTTTATATTAAAATTATTTTTGATATTAGTATATTAAAATAATTTAAAAATATTAATTTAAAATAAAAAAATCATTTTTTTAAATATAAAAACAAACAGAATATTTTATTTAGCACTAAGTTAGGTTATTGGTTTTTTAAATGTGATGCTGATTGTGTTTTAAAATATATTTTATTTATAAATATATTAAAAAATATTTTTAATATTACTAGATTAAAATGATATGAAAATAATAATAAAACATTAATTTAAATTAATAAAAAAATTTAAAAAATATTTTTAAAATGCAAAATAAAAAACAAACTGCCATGTGTTTTCACTTAATTAGGATTAAAAAAACCCAATAACTTATGTTTTTTTATTGAATTTCATATATAATATATTTTTAATTTTTAATTTTATAAAAACTAAAATAATATATATTTTATTTATTTTACATATTCAAATTCATTTTATAGCTGTTTTAAACAAATATTTTTTTAAAAAAATAAAAATACTCTCTTAAATCTATTTTTTAAAATTACTACACAAATACTATTATAATTACATTGCATGCGTGTACTAGGTATGTGAGGATAAGAAAGAGATTCGACTTGGAGAGAAGACATAAAATGTAATATTAAACGTGGAAATTTTGTATACGCGTCAGTTGGCTAGAATACTAACATTAATAAACAAAAAAGTGTGGAAATTTTGTTTGGACCGAAGCGCCACAGGCCAACCAGGTCTCTCTCATGCCACATGACTATAAAACGCACCAGTAAATCAGAAATATTGTTTCATGGATTATTATAGCAACGCAACAACCATCCATCCGTTGTAGTCTAGTTGGTCAGGATATTCGGCTCTCACCCGAAATTCCCGGGTTCAAGTCCCGGCATCGGAAAGCCATTCTTCGGTTGAAGTTTTTGCATGTAGGAGTCCAGCCCAGTTGAGGTTCATTGAGAATCATCTCATCTGATTCCTTCATTGACTGAAGAAGGCGCTTCAATGTCTTCATGGAAAGCTTCTTTGATTTTTTTTTTCATTTTCAATTAATATATTTTTTATATTATCATATTCACTTTTATTGCATTTATTTTTTATTAACTTTTACGTTAGCAATGAAACAAACATAATAATATGTTTGATAACAAAAAAAACTATATTTTATGTTATGGGACCTTTTAAAGAATAAAGTTAAAAACTCAGTTTTTATATTTTTTTAATTGAGTTTAAAAAATTTTAAATCCTTTTTTTTTTCATTTTAAAAATATTTTTGAAAAAATTTAAATTTTTTTTATTTTTTTTTGCTTCAAATTAATATTTTTTTAGTATTTTTAAATTATTTTTATGCACTAGTATCAAAAATAATAAAAATATTATTTTGATATTTTTATAAATAAAAATTACTTTAAAAAACAACCATAATTACATTTTCAAACATCATTATTAATTATTTTATATATAATTTTTATTATAAATAAACTTTAATCATAATCTTTATCAAATACATATCTAAATCTAACTATTGTAATTTTTTAAAATTTATATAAATTACAATCACAAAATTTACCTCTAAAACAAACAGTTTCTTGCATTTTAAAGTTTCAAAATACAAGTGCCTTAATTTGTCTAAACACCCTCGTTGTTTCTCTTTCCTCCAGTCTTGCTCTCTTTTCCAGATATTCTGATCTTCCCATTTTGTTCATTTTCATGCCAGTCACTTAAATCTAGGGTATATTGTACAGTTTAACACATTCATGAGTTCTTCGACTTCAAGATCAAGAGGATACAAATGTTCCAAATAGTCTGTCATCTTTGCTAAAGAATCTATCACCATTTTATTTTTTGATTGTTGAATGGCACTTTAAACAGTGATGCTGTAGTCTATGTAGCCTCCTTGGATTTTAGTAAAAATTTTCATATAATTACAATCATAACAACAGTCGAGTGTGTTTCCGTGCTTCAACTATTTGATATTTGTCCCGACGAAGGTGTTGTAGGAGAGTTCATTTGCTCGGTTTCCGATGTCTGTTTGAATTTATATTTTTTTGGCTGAGTTTTTGCTGTGATCTTCGAATCCGTTCTTCGTGCTGCAATCTTTGTGAAAAAAATTACACTGAAAACAGATTATTATTTCCCCCATCTCTTTTTCTCCTACAAGGCAAGGTAATGAACGTGGAAAATCTTGAAATTTCAATTTTATAGGAATTGGTTTTCTTGAAAAACAGAGTTTGCGGATAAAGAAAAACAAACTTCCGTGTGGATGGGATTTTTCTAGGTTGATCTGTGGATTTGTTGTCACCTGAAAAGTCAAGAGAGGTGAATCTTCATTGCTCTTCCTAATATGGCACAAACAAAAGAATCCTAAAACAGTGGAGGAGGAATGCGTATTGCAGGATAGGAGACAAGCCGGGGCTTGATCATGCATAGGAGCACACGACCTTGTTACCAGCTGGCCGCTGCGATAGAGACAAATCAAGTACGCAACAGTTACATGTTGAATCGAAGATCAAGCCAATCAGATGGCTCTAACGACCTAGTCTTATCAATCCAATTTGAGCTCATCATCGAGTTGATTTCTAGGATATCGCTAACTGAGTTTAGCCCATGCTTTTGCTAATCAGGATTTCTTTTTTTCCTCTGATGGGATGTAATAAATTCACGTTCAGAGCATTACTGTTAATGACAGAATCATTACCTTTAATCAACATCCAAAACCATCTCCACATACCCCTAGATCTTCTCATATTCAATATTTTCCACTCGCGATCAACTCCATTTTGTTATTCTTTTTGTCAATGGGATGTAATAAATCTATGTTCAGGGTTATTAAAATACTAAGCTTAGTAATCATCTGCTTATCTAATTCTCGATACTCCAACCGGCCAGCTGACTGAGCTCCGTGGCTCGTCCATTTGGACCATTTCCCCCACCTTACCACGCCAAGTTTAAAGTTCTCTGCTTCCCAGATGACACGACGACCGGCGTGGACTCCAACAATTTATCAAACTCCCTCAGATAACCCACCACGCCTCCTGTCAGGGTGGCATTATCAAGCCCCTCGTGATGAGAATCCACGAGCAAGTTAATGATCATAACCATGAGAAGTGGCCAGAAAGTAAAGTGCAAAAAAGTTCCCCCGGTTAATAGCCTTCATTCTTTTAAAAGGTCATGCACCTTTTGTGGCTGCGAGAATGTAAAAGGGTAAACAGTACTTGTGGCATAATAATGTCCAACTATCAATTCAGTGCATGTAAATGACTTAGAATTTTTTTTTATCATATTAAAATTATAATGAAAATATTTAAAAATAATAATATTTTTTTAATGTTAAAAATACTTTTGAAACATATTTAAATACATGTAAAAATAGAATGCCAAAAAATTTCAAATTAATGATTTTTTTAATCCTTTTCGATGATTTTAATATATTAATATTAAATATAAAAAATTATTTAAAAATATTTCAAAGTAAAATTACTATACATTATAGTAGCAAACACAGGAAAAATTACAGTCAATGTCATGCCATTTTGCAAAACTTTATTATCCTAGTATTCCACGATACAGAAAACTATTTCCGATAAAAAAGGAAAAAAATTGTAAAAATTGAACCATGTCATATAAAACATTTAATTTAAAGTCAAAGTTTGACCATTAGTATTAATAATTCAAAATAACATAAGTACTTAATTTAAAAAAAAATATTCAAAGTTCATAGGTTATCCGGACACAACCACAACAATTTAGGGGTAAAATAATGTCATTAAACGAACAACACAACACACAGCAGAGTGTGACTACGACCAACGGAGCAAAAAGACCTCAACCCACCATTTGGCCTCGTTTCTGTCTTCCACTCTTTCCAGTCCATCTCTCCTTGCACACACGCTCCTCCTCCGCCTCCTCCTCCTCTGTCTCCTCCACTAAATAACCTGGCCGCCATTTTTCATTCCCACTTCCACTCTCAGTTTCCACTGCCAAAACCCATTTCATTTCTCTAATGTCCACGGCAACGGCTATTTTTCTCTTCTTCATTTCTGCAACCATAATAACGTCCACTCAAAGCGATGTCGTTTCTTCGTCTGAGGAGATCCAAGCTTTGACGTCGTTCAAGCTCAATCTCAACGATCCACTAGGAGCATTAGACGGTTGGGATGAATCCACGCAGTCAGCTCCTTGTGACTGGCATGGCATTGTATGTTACAATAAACGAGTTCATGAAGTACGGCTACCTCGTCTCCAACTCAGTGGTCAACTCACTGAACAACTCTCTAAGTTACACCAGTTGCGTAAGTTAAGTCTCCACTCAAACAACTTTAACGGCTCCATCCCTCCCTCGCTTTCTCAGTGCTCTCTCTTACGCGCCGTTTACTTGCAGTCCAACTCACTATCCGGTAACTTTCCGTCAGCTATCGTCAACCTTACTAACCTTCAATTCCTCAACGTCGCTCACAACTTCCTTAGCGGAAAAATCTCTGGTTACATTTCAAATTCTCTCCGTTACCTCGATATCTCATCAAATTCATTATCCGGTGAGATACCGGGGAACCTCTCATCAAAATCTCAGCTCCAACTCATCAATTTATCGTACAATAAATTCTCCGGTGAAGTTCCGGCGAGCATTGGTCAACTTCAAGAGCTTGAGTACTTATGGCTTGATTCTAATCAGTTGTACGGCACTTTACCATCAGCAATAGCCAATTGTTCATCGCTTATTCATTTAAGCATCGAAGATAATTCGCTTAAAGGTTTGGTACCGACAAGTATTGGCTTAATACCTAAACTCGAAGTGCTTTCTTTATCTCAGAATGAACTAACCGGCTCGATTCCGGCTAATGTTGCCTGTGGAGTTTCGAAGAAGCTGAGGATTCTGAAGTTTGGAGTTAATGCATTCACGGAAATTGAACCGCCGTCAAATGAAGGTTGTTTTAGTACTCTGGAGGTTTTAGATATTCACGAGAATCACATTAACGGCGTGTTTCCGTCTTGGTTGACTGGTTTAACTACGGTTAGAGTGGTTGATTTTTCAGGAAATTTATTTTCGGGGAGTTTGCCGGATGGTATCGGTAATCTTTCGAGGTTAGAGGAGTTTAGAGTGGCTAATAATTCATTAACCGGTGATATTCCTAATCATATTGTAAAATGTGGTTTCTTACAGGTTCTTGCTCTTGAAGGGAATCGGTTTGGGGGTCGGATTCCTATGTTTTTGAGCGAAATAAGGAGGTTAAGGTTGTTGTCTTTAGGAGGGAATTTGTTTTCTGGTTCGATTCCACCGAGTTTTGGAGGTCTTTTTGAGCTTGAAACGTTGAAATTGGAGGCTAATAATTTGAGTGGAAATGTGCCCGAGGAGATAATGAGGTTGACAAATTTGAGCACTTTGGATTTGAGCTTTAATAAGTTTTATGGTGAGGTTCCTTACAATATAGGGGACTTGAAGGGTTTGATGGTTTTGAACTTGAGTGCTTGTGGGTTTTCAGGTAGTATTCCGGCTAGTATTGGGAGGTTGTTGAAGCTGACAACTCTGGATTTGAGTAAGCAAAATTTGTCTGGTGAGTTGCCGATTGAGATATTTGGTTTGCCAAGTTTGCAAATTGTTTCTTTGGAAGAGAATAAGTTATCTGGGCCTGTTCCTGAAGGTTTCAGCAGCTTAGTTAGTCTACAGTATCTGAATCTCATATCTAATTCCTTCACTGGCGAGGTTCCGGAGAATTATGGATATCTTACGTCATTGGCTGTTCTTTCATTGTCTCGGAATTATATTTCCGGTATGATCCCAGCTGAGCTCGGTAACTGTTCAAGTCTTGAAGTGCTTGAAATGCGTTCTAATCATCTGAGGGGCGGCATTCCAGGTGATATCTCTCGCTTGTCACGTTTGAAGAAGCTTGATTTGGGTGAGAATGCTTTAACTGGTGAAATCCCGGAGAATATTTATAGATGCTCCCCTTTGATTTCTCTTTCGTTGGATACTAATCATCTTTCGGGCCATATACCAGAGTCATTGTCGAAGTTAACAAACCTAACAGTTCTGAATCTTTCCTCCAACAGCTTGAATGGGACTGTTCCTGCAAATCTTTCATACATTCCAAGCTTGATATACTTAAATTTATCAAGGAACAATCTTGAAGGAGAGATTCCAGAGTTGCTAGGTTCTCGGTTCAATGATCCTTCTGTGTTTGCTGTGAATGGGAAATTATGTGGTAAGCCAGTGGATAGAGAATGTGCAGATGTTAAGAAGAGGAAGAGGAAGAAGTTGTTTCTATTCATCGGCGTGCCCATATCTACAACTATCCTTTTAGCATTGTGTTGCTGTGCATACATTTACAGTCTTTTACGCTGGCGCGGTAGGCTTAGAGATGGGGTAGCCGGTGAGAAGAAGCGAAGCCCAGCTCGTGCAAGTTCGGGGGCAGACAGAAGTCGTGGCAGCGGAGAAAACGGAGGGCCAAAACTTGTCATGTTCAATAACAAGATAACATATGCAGAGACATTGGAGGCAACTAGACAGTTTGACGAGGACAATGTGTTAAGCAGGGGAAGATATGGACTTGTATTCAAGGCTTCATATCAAGATGGAATGGTGCTCTCAGTCCGGCGCCTCCCAGACGGATCTATCAGTGCAGGCAACTTTCGTAAAGAAGCGGAATCACTAGGCAAGGTGAAGCATAGAAACCTAACAGTTTTACGTGGTTACTATGCAGGACCACTTGATGTTAGGCTACTGGTCTATGATTACATGCCAAATGGAAACCTTGCGACACTCCTTCAAGAAGCCTCAAACCAAGACGGGCATGTTCTAAACTGGCCAATGCGCCACTTAATTGCTCTCGGCATTGCTCGTGGGCTAGCTTTCCTGCATTCACTCTCAATGATTCACGGTGATGTCAAGCCACAAAATGTCCTTTTTGATGCTGATTTCGAAGCACATTTATCTGAATTCGGGCTCGATAAATTAACCATAGCAACACCAGCAGAAGCCTCCTCATCTTCCACCCCAATGGGTTCACTAGGCTATACTTCACCAGAAGTAGCATTAACAGGACAACCGACAAAAGAAGCTGACGTGTACAGTTTTGGCATTGTATTGTTAGAGATTCTAACAGGAAGGAAACCAGTTATGTTCACGCAAGACGAAGACATTGTCAAGTGGGTGAAAAAGCAATTGCAAAGAGGCCAAATATCAGAACTACTTGAACCCGGATTGCTTGAGTTAGACCCAGAATCATCAGAATGGGAAGAGTTCTTGCTAGGAATCAAAGTTGGCCTTCTTTGCACAGCACCTGATCCACTTGATAGACCATCAATGGCTGATATTGTTTTCATGCTTGAAGGTTGTAGGGTTGGACCAGATATTCCATCTTCACTACCTTCTCCAATTTGAAGAAACATTTTATCTTCCCTTTGTATTTTACTTCCAGAAAGAAGTCATTCTTGATTTTATTTTATTTGCATTTTATTTAATTAGTGTGATGTAATTCAATTTATCACCGTCAGTCCTAGAGGGTGTCTTTATTTATTCTTTCACAGTATTTATTGTTCCTTGATTTCCTCAAATTTGCATGACTTTGACCAACTCTAAGAGTACGTGTGAGCTATCGTATCCACAGTTTGTTGTGTTGTGTGTGTGTGTGTGATGAGATTATTTAATAATCAATTGCCTCGGTATACTGTTAACAAGATAATAAAATTAAATTTAAAAATATAGCTTAAATTGAACATTTTAAAAAAACTAAGAAATGAATTATTTTTATAAAAACATATAGATATTATAAAGAATATAAGTAAAAAAAGTAACAATCAAATCATGATATGTTTTTAGTAATAGATCTACTAGACAATTCAATTAAAATCCATATAATTCAGCTATGATATAGTTAAAGTAAAATAATTTAATCTAGTTAATTTAAAATATTTAAATTAATTTTTATCTTTTAAATAAACCAAATATTATTTTATCCAAAAAAATCATTTTTCATACATTTTGAAGTAAAAACTAATATAAAATTTAACTAATTTTATAAAAATAATCTTACATTTTAATCCCTAATTTTTAAGATCCCAATCAAATATTGTTTTGATACTTTATTTTGCAATACAAATCAGAAAAACATCTAAAAGTCTTTAATTCTATTCTATTTAATGGTCAAAAACTCAGATGATCTATTCCCGTGATTCCTCCATGCAGGAGGACCCAAAACCCTGATTCCCGCCAGAACCAGATTTGACACGTGGCGAACATAGGGCTAAGGGAAAAGTAGCCGTTGATGAGACCGGTAACACCCAGGTGTCTTTATCGGAAACAGGAAATGGAAGGCGTCAGGATCCGTGAAAGTGTCTCACTGCCAGAATTTAAAAAAAGGCGTGATAATTAAGCCAGTCAGATATTGAAGCCGTTGCCACGTTGGATTTTAAAGTTTTGACCAGCACGTGGCCCCCTGACTGACTCCAAGTGCTTCAATTCAAACATGGTCCTTCAACTTCTTATATATTTTCATACGAGTTCTACTACTACAAAATATAGTCATACTGGCCTTCTCGCTACCATTTAAGGGCGATACAGGCTCCTTTTTCTGAATTAATTTACATTTAAACACCCATATTAATTCCAATCACTGTGATGAGACTGGAAATAAAACTTTAAATTTCTTTTAATTGGAATTGGAGGAGCTGATTTGATCAAATTTGAAGTAGAGGATTTCGATTGGACTAAACGTGCAAAGGTTAAGAATCCTCGCAGGATCGATGGCCCCAAGTCCTGTCATGTCGATTGTTGTGGCACGAAAGTTGTATGGTTTTGGCTATAGGGTCCCAACCACTTCATCTTCAGGTTTTAATTATGGATGTGTAGAAATACAGTATGAGCCCTGTCCATGTGATGGTGGTGTTTTTGTAAAAAATTGATTTTTTTAAATTAAATTTTTAACTTTTTTATTATTTTAATACGTTAATATCAAAAATAAAATTTTTAAAAAATATATCTTAATATATTTATATATAAAAAAATCTTTTAAAACAAATACTATCACCGAGTATGACAAGGAATCTTCTGACGGGTTTCAGAGAGAACCCGATCCCCACTATCCATCAACAGGGTAAAGACATCGGAGGACAAAAGCATCTGTGTTTAACTTGAGGACTTGTCATTGTCAAATTGTACTTCAAAAAAAATTATCATCCCTTCTTTTCATCTCCAAATTTTACTGCGTTCTGTACAAAAATGCTTGCTCCGGTTTTACTATACTGGGCTATGGCTTAACAGAGAGGTGAGATTTTTGGTCTTGCTTCACTCCATAGCAAAGTTGGAGCAGTAAAAAAGGTTCTGACACTTGATAATGGACCTCTCGAGAAAATTCGACTTCATTCTTATTACAGTGCGGTTCTCTCAAGTGAAATTAAGGCCGCGGGCCCTGGTTTCTTTACGAAGGTGACATTTTTGTTTCTAAGTGGTGACATAAACGATCGACAGGGATTCACCCTTAAGGCGCTAGCTAGGATCTGCAATGACATAAACTTGCACACATTTCCCCAGATCTTTCGTCTCGTTTCTTGCAACAACATGCGACTTTAAGGCGCTGTTTAATAAGCAACCTCATTCACTCGGCTCCCCGCTCAAACAAGCAGCAGATTTCAATACGCCCAAAACCCCCGTACCTATCCAATTAAGTAAAATACTAAATTGCGCGTGTTTTTCATTGCAGATCAGCTACAGTAAAATATGTTTAAGGCTACAGCAAAATTATTCTTTTACATTTTATTTTTTACTTTTTAAAGCTTTACTCTAGAGGTCTTATGGTCTCCGCACACAACCAATTTGTTTCGAATGACTCCATCTTTTTGTTTTTTATGATAGTGCAATTACAATATTGCCTTTAAAGAGAAAACAACTAGATATTTAATCTAGGGCAGTATAATAATTTCAATTTTTTCATTGAATTACGTAACATCTTTAGTATGCAAATCTGTTGGCCTTCGCTTCAGATGCTTGATTGTTGTTTCCTTTTGTTTTTTTAATTGTTATTTAGTTTTAGGAGCATTTTTATTTTTTTATAATTTTATGAAAAATTAGATTATTTTATTACCCTTGTCATTCCATTTCTTTAGTCTTGATTTCAAGAGCTTGATTGTCCTTTTCTTATAAGATTTTTTATTATTATTGTTATTTAGTTATATGAGTATTTTTGGTTTTGTATACATAAAAAAAATATTTGATCTGTGCTAGGCACACGTCAGCAACCTTCAAATGATGCTTGCGGTTGATAATAATTGTTAAAATCAAGCTTTAATAACATTATTTGATGTATCTCTGTATTTTTTTACTCCTGGATGGCTCGTATATAATAGCGAGGCCTGGTTGAACACTAATTGATTTTTCTTTTCTTTCTTTTTTGTTTTTTTTCTTCTTCATTTTCTTCATCGAGCTGCGTGCTAGTTTCACAATAAATTTTATTTTGTCTTTTAATTTCGTCCTTCTTCTTTTCATTGCAACTGTTTTATTTACATTGATTTTTTATAAATAAATTTTATTTTCAATTTCCTTTTTTTATTAGCTTTTTTATCAAATCTGGTTCTTTTTATTTTTTTCAATCATTTTATTAATTTTTTCTTCAATTCCATCCTTTAGAATTATTTTTTACTGAATTTTTATGTCTCAGTGTTAATTATTTTAATTGTTTTTTAATTTCATCCTTAAACATTTAATTTCATTTAAATTTTCCCTTTAAATTTAATTTCAATTGGTTTTATGTTGAATTTAGACCAAATTCTTTTAATTATTATTTATTTTATTTTATATTTTTTTATTGATCTTTTCCCATTAATTTCACTTCTCAATATTTATTTGGTCAAAAATCTTATTTCATTGTTTTTTTATGTTTATTTTTAACGGGTTCATTCTGGTCTCAAAACTCGGATCATATATATGATAAATTCATTCAAGTTGACTTTAATTTTTTTTTTAAAGTATTTTTTAAATATTTTTCTATTAGTATTTTTTTTACTTTGTTATTTATAAGGTCATTCTAATTTTATATTCTAGGTCATGCGCGCGCGCGAGTGTGTTTCCATCATATCAATAGGTATCCATTCTTACATTTTCTTGATATATCCAACCTTGTGTAATATTTTTTTATGGTATAGGTTTATTAATTTATTTTTATTTTTATTTGATATTTAAGCCATAGTTTTTTAGACTGGATTTATATTTTATTTGTTTAAATAAAAATTTTAATAAATATAATCGAGTAAATGTCTCATCTATAAATTTTTTTTCATGGTTATTGTTAATAATTTTTTTTTGTATTTACATAAATAATTATTTATTTATATAGTTAAATAATTGTATGAACTTTTCAAACAACACTTCTAAATTTTCATGTAAAATAAAACATTAGGATAGGCTGTGTTTTTTTTATAAAAAAAACAATTGTAACTTGCATGTCCAATTCATAATATTAATATTTTTTTATCTTTTTACCTTTGTGCTTTTAAAAAAAAAATTATTATTTATTCTATACACTTTATACCATTTTTTATTCCTTTGTAATTTAATTTTTATTTTTTTTCTTTGCACGTTTTGTTTTTGAAAATTTATTCTAGAAGAAAATATTTTTTTATTGTAATAATTATGACATTATTTTATTTTTTTCAGGTTTGAGATCTTACATATAATCTTCATTATATATATAAAAATTGACCTTTTAATTTACAATGATATTTTTTAAAATGATATAAAAAAACATGTTAATAATACATATACACTAATTTTTTTTGTATTAAAAAAATTATTCAACTTACCTGTTAACATTTTATATTTTCCATTTATCAAAACAAATAGTTCTTATAAACTTTTTAATTTATAATTTTTTTATAAAAATAAATTTTAAAAATTTACATATTTATATTTTATTTTTTACTAATTTTTTTTATCCCATACACAGCAATAGATACACGGGCGATATAACTAGTACATTCTATTTCTGTTATGAAATGACTGTTTCTTAGAGTGATTGCTTTTCCCCCACTCTTTTTTTCAGTTTCAACTTCCTCAGCCATAATGGCCTAAAGTACTACTATTCAATATATAAAGCCGCATACAATGCAACTCTCGTACAAGAGTACATCAGATATACACGAACAGAATAGAATATTTTTTTGTGAGATGCTAATATGAATTTGTTATGGAGCCACGAAACCTTCCCGTATGAATTATTATTATACACAGATGACTGAAAAATCACAGTGATAATTTTCTAAGCAAACGTGAGACCTTCAGGGAGACGTTCATTTTCTGGTTTAGGTGAAATATACCTCCGACAAGCATAGAACATAGCTGAATGGAACCCTGTTGGGTTGTCTATAAATACAAAGTGCCCACCCTGTTGTTTGGCAAAAAAATTAAAAATCCAATCAGCACTGAATCCAATTTTTACTACAGTTTTTTTTATCATACTAATTGAGAAAAATTGAGACCTGTGGGACCCGAATGATTTCACATGGGACCTTCATATGCTGGCGAGCTTCTTGGGCACCTTGATAGTTCATCCAATCTTCAAAGCCATATATGAAAGTGGTTGGCACTTTCCATTCTGATGCACTGCACATGAAAAATGGGTGTGTCTGCTAACTTCTTCAGTGGGACTTTATTTTGTACTTCATTCAAGTTAAAAGAGAAAATACAAGCATCTATTTCGCAAAGCAGGCATCCCATGCATCATTCATGGTAACCATCCAAAGCTCATCTAAGATGAGATGATGATCGTCCTAAATCAGAGGATGTTTAGCGCTGGAAAATAGGCAGAACAGTGATTTCCCTAGGCTGCTAGCTAATATTCAAAACTAAGTTCTAGATTCATTTTAGAAGACACTCATATTTCATTTGAAACGAGGAAGACACGAAGTTTCTGAATAAAACCCATTGGCACCCTCTAACTCGTTGCTCTTTCTTCACCACGTCCGGGTGTTCCAACATCCTTTTGGTCAACCAAAAGCGGATGCATGCCATTTCACAGACGAAATGGTCTCAGCAGAACGGGCTTTTGTAAGAAGCTCATTTCTCCACCCTACACACGCAATTGATCTGAAATTCCGTGCCAAGCTTTCTAGGCTTCTATAGTTCCTACACCAAATAACCTAAATAACAGAATAGATGCTTGCAACAGCATAAAACCCTACATGCACCTAAAACACCCATGACACAGACGAGAGACCATTTTTTCAACCATGAACACAGATGCAGCAATAGGTTCTAGTTTCACATATGAGCAGAAAATAATTGGCCACCGCAATGCTGTCAACCTCAATTCACAGAAGGAAGGTATTTTGACACTCTGGAGCAACAAATTAATATAAAAACAAGGGGGGTTATCAGACCTTTGTAGAAGGGGCATCCGAGCAAATGCTCCAAATGAAAAAATATATTTCAAGCACAGCTCTCCACTAGCTTTGGCAGCTAAAGTATGATACACATGATCTGCAATTAAAAGAGCAAGAATCAGATACCTACTAATGAGAGCACAGTGCCAAAAGATGGTATCCCTCACTACCTGAAAGCAATTTGGACTCCTCCTCATTCAAAACTTCTCCAGCTGAATACGCACCAAATCTAGCAGTTGTGTAGCGGTTTACGAGATCTGGACCCCAAGGACCTAAACCTCTGGATAAAAGGATTGATCAGGACTGTCAGAAACAGAGAGGTGAAGGAAACTTGATGCGTCAATTATACTGGAACCATGAATAAAGTGCTCCATGGGTGAATGGAGATGGAATATAGTAACAAAAGGAGCTAGAGGACGGGAAAAAGACCTTTCTCTACAGAAGCTAGTACACCTCATAATAAAATCCTATTCAAGGCATTTATTGAGAATCCTTTTGGTTCTAAGCATCTAAACCAAAACTATTTAACCGACAACAAAACAAAATATTGATCTCACTCCCAGTTTTTGGCTCATGCGTTAGCTGATGCTGCCACAGACCAGGTATATGGGGAAGAATCACTTAAGGAAAGCTAAGCACATGTACGATTATACATGGCAATCTAAAATGATTGTTTTAAAGAAATGTTCAAGGACACTCAGACTAGGGGAAAAGACACATACCTAACAATCTTCTGAGGAGTAAAATTAGATTCCCACAGATGATTAAAAACAGCTCCTTTCCAAGTTGCCCTCAATTTGGTGAGCCACTCAGGCTTAGATTCCGATTCTGACGAAAATCCAGCAGGTCCCACTAAAATCAAGTGCTGAACATGCTCAGGATGCTATAACAAAGATACACAAACAATCATCAGAAAAGGAAAATGCAATCAGAAGATCCTCAAAATGCCAACAACAAAGCCAAAGCAAATCACCTTGAGTGCATATTTAGCCGCAACGTACCCGCCAAAAGAATGCCCGAGTAATATAAAGCCACTAAGGTTCTTCGCTTTTCGCCATTCCTCAAAGGAATCAATGAACCACGCCTCAGTTTCTACATTACCAAACTTAACATACATGATTCGTTTCCAAGCACACACAGCATTTTCCAAAGTACTTAACACATAAAATCCTCTGAAGAAATGTAAAATTAACTAACCTTCAGTGCTTTTGCAGGTAAAGTCAGGTCTACTAGATCCACCCCAACTGTACATACAATTAACCGGTGAGTTAGCAGAGAGCAGGGGAGTTAAAGAAGAAAACGATTAATGTTACCTAAGAGATAATACAAGCTCAATTACCCAAGCTGATCAATGGCTATGACCTTAAAACGACTAGCAAGAGCGTCAAAATTTCTGAAGAAGAAACCTTGAGAAGCAGCATATCCATGGACCATTACAAGCGTGGGAGAATCCTCTTTACCTTGAAACGTCGCCGTATTAATAAACCTAGGCTCATCACTCGTAGATCGAAACCATCGTACTTTCGACCCCGGTGGACCCGAACCAATATTCACTTGCTCTACCACATACGAAGTCCTGTAATTCCCATGTTACACATAAATTAGGGTTTCGCTTCGCTCGACTACGACAAAACAGAGAAGGAATGGGGGATTGCTTACTTGACTAGAGAGAGAAGGCGTTTTTCGGCGGCGATGATGTGATCGACGGAAGTGGGGATCCAACGGAGAATAGAAGGCCACAAAGATCTTGTTTTTGCCCATGACGATGATGATGATGTGGTGGTGGGAACGGAAGCAGAGGATCCTAGCTCTCCGGCCATTCTAGATACGACTGAGGTTGACACACGTGAGCGAAACAGGTTCATAAAAATAATCTGGAAATAATCAAGCAAATCAGAGGACCAAAAATGGTTCTTCGAATTCGTGATTACAAATACGGAGTTATTTATAGATAACGGTGACTGCCTGGTAAATTGTGCGCCACGCAATGTTAATGGGGTTTGACTCCTTTACGAGCCTGCCCTGCCTGGAAGGTTGAGAAGTCATTAGAGATTTCAAGAGGAGAGGTTTTGTTGCTGATTCCACTTCCAGTCCAAAAAGGAAGATGACTAATTGTGTTTAATAAGGTACTTACAAAAAGCCTGGGAAACAAAGCGAGTGGAAGAAACGTCCAATCACATAGTCACGCGAGCACTTCGCCAATGATTTGGAGAATGATGATTGGCGATTAACATTTACAATAAGTGGTCTTGGTAGCATTTGATCATAATCCTTTGTTATACGCACGGAGATATTTGCCAGTTGCGTTAGCCATGACGCAGTGGAATAAGTGGGTCTACGTTATTTTAAGTGCAAATTTCTCAAATAACATGTTAGGCCAGCGCTCAAGTTTTTGACTGGTTTTGGTAGTGATAATATTTGTTTTGATACTGCCTCAATCCATAAATAATTTACGGATGATTTTTGCATAAATTTTTAGAAATAAAAGAATTGATTAAAAGTGATGGTTTTAAACATGTTATTTCACTTTTATACCTAACTGTATTTACCTAGTTAAATGTTAATTTTCGGTAAATTTAAACAAAGAGAAAGAAAATGCGTGGAATTGTATAATAATTATACTTTTAACTCTTAGAATAGACTTAAATTAAAATTAAAATGAAATATAGGACACCTAATATGGGATTAGCGAGTACAAAACAGAGTCCAATACCAGTTAATGTTATCTATAAAGATTTACGAGGATGTTTAGCTATCACATTTAGAATCCACGCTGCTGATTTCAATAAGGTCAATTATGTGGTGTAAAAAGGAGAGAATTTCTATTCAATTTCTCTGTTTCCCTCGTCATTTGAATATTCGAAGGAACTAGAACTCTGGTCTGGTTAGCAAAAACTGAATTCAAATTATTGTTTGTATTAAATTAAATTAAAGGCTACATCGCTCCAAGCTGGTAAGCAACTCCTATCCAAACAGTGAATTGCCATGTAGGGGATAAAATCTAATTTCAACTTTTAGGAGGGGCCTATTCATATAACTTGTTTAAGAAATTACAAAATAAGTGGCTTTAAGAACGAGCATGGCCCCCGCCGCCGCCCACTCGTTATCATTCCATTCAGTGTACACATCAGCTATTGCGACATCCATTGATGGATGGCAAGGTGAATCAGTTTCTTTCCCCACAGGGCGGGAAAGTGCAGAATCAAGGAACCTTGGCAAAAAATAATCTGGCTATCCTTGCCAGCTCATAACTATTTCTGCATTTTATCATACAAGAATGGCACTTAATGAGATCATTTGGTAAAAAAACACAACTCTTACAAGAATTTTTCAGCACAAAACAATTCAGCTCCAATAACATACATAGATAACAACGGCCATCCAAACACCAAGTAGAGGGACTCTTTACTCGGCTCTCGATTGACCAGCTCGGGAGGAAAGAATGATACCAACAATGAGACCGTAGAGGGCAAGTGCTTCAGCAAAGATGAGAATGAGGATCATCCCAACGAAAAGCTTTGGCTGCTGGGCATTAGCTCTGCAAAATACAAGCCAACATTCAAGTGGAACTTTCAACAAAAAACTGAAAACCAATAACTCATTGGGAAAAATCATCCAAAAAAAAAATTGACCATCTGTATAGCATGTATCAACCTTGAAAATGGAAGGCTAATCAATGTGCCCCACATCAATTAAAAGGTATAAAGTATACTGCAAACTTCATTATTTAACCCAACCAAGCAGCGCAGACAATATGAGTTATCTACACCAACTGGGTGAAGATAAAATTATTATAATCACATACATGCTTCTCACTAGGCTCTAAACACCAGGACCCAACAGCAAACTCCATACATCTAAGCTTATATTTTCAAACATCTTCACAAATGCAGACCAACAAGAAACCACTTGTAGAACACAACCTTGAATATTTTTGCTAACAAGAATTCTAAGCAACTTGCGTTTATTTTAGTGACTGCATCTTGTATCTAATTTTTTTTTGGATGGCTTTTCCTATGTGACAATATCTGGAGTTCCTCCAATCATTAATTTTCATGGTCTCTACTTGTTATGTTTACATAAAAAAGCCAATGCTTCTGTTTACAGAAACTTAAAGCTGATTAAAATTTACTTTGAATTCCCTTTGAGAACATTTGATTAATTTGATTGAAACTAAATTCAAAGTCAGGGTTGAGCCCAAGTTAAAGCCCCCCCCCAGCTCAATCAACTCGTATGAGCATGGTTACTGCTGAGCGAATCTCAAACACTCAATGGAGAAGCTTATAAACTAAAATCAAACAAGGTTTCAGAGCTCAATTCACAACTTAATCAAGCTTGAGAAACTATTCCAGTCCATTCAAACAAGCTGAATCAAGCTCGCAGCCATATCACAGAACTCAAGCAAAACAAATATTGAACACAAAAACATAAAGCAGCTACATCCAGTATTTCATATCATATCGCAGCTTCAAATACTGCTCCTAAAGTAGAACACAAACAATTGAAGACAGCTTAACTTGCAAGTAATTAAGTGCCTAGTCTCCTCAAATACCAATGCAGCCAAAACATTCTTTTAGGCTTACATAAACAAGAAAACTCGTACATCGACGATAAAAAACCAGTAACATCTACATTTTTCTATGCCGCACGCTCTCATTCAATTCCTACTATTCAATTAAATGAAGTCAATTACCATGCAGGCAAAAACAATTACCTATTGTAATCAGATATCAAGGCAGTCAAGAGATTTACCTAACACCAGCATCACCAACGATACCAATCGCCATACCAGCAGAGAGACCAGCGAGGCCACAAGCAAGGCCAGAAGAGAGATGAGCATACCCATCAAAAAGATAATAGGATTTTGCTTTAGGGTTAATACCGGTACTGATGATCACAGCAATGATCAGACCGTATATACCCAAAACTCCAGCCATGACAACCGGAACTATGGATTTCATCACGAGTTCTGGTCGCATCACACCCATCGATGCAACGCCAACTCCACTCTTCGCGGTACCGTACGCAGCTCCCATGCCTGTACAACCACCCAATCAAAACACCAGACCCACGCCCTCGTCAATAAAAAAACAATTAGTCTTAATACTCGTAGATCGAGATCAAAACGGACATTGGGAATTAGAATTTGATTTCAAAATAAAATGAGATTATAATCATTGGATTACAGGAGAAAACAAGGGCGGCAGCGGCGCCGAGGAATCCGAAGAACGGAGCGGTTTCATCGCCACTGAATGTCGAAGCCATTTTGTTATTGGATTTTGACGAGATCGGAAATGATGATTGAATACGAGAGCTCTTTTGTGTTTTTTTTTTTTTTAAAAAAAGAGAATCCAGAGAGAGAGAGAACTTCTTGACGATGCTTCGCGATCAACAGATTTTTAGAGCCAAGGATGTCATTGGACTCTTAAGCCAGCCTAGGTAGAGAAATAGAAAAGAAAAACTGGGCTGCAGGGCCGGAATTAGGTTGCTATAAATTAAAAATCAAAATCAATGAAATTTTACTTGTGAAAAAAAAAAAGAAGGGGGGAAATTTTAACTTGGATTAAAGAAATATATTCATTTTTAATTTAAATTTAAATTTTTTTCTAATAAAAAATAATTAATTTTTTCCCCTTAAGATATAAAAAGTCCAGCGCAAATTGACATGTTAAATTATAAAAATATTCTATTATTATAAAAAGTCATGTTATTCTAACTTTTGAGTCATGGTACGTTTTATTTCATAAACACTTTGAGAGAGAAATTGATTTATATTTGGACTTTTTTTTTTTACTTAAAACTAGTTTTTGAAAATTAAAAAAATGAAATAGAATCAGCAGGGTAAAGATAAAAACCTTAAAAACTTTAATCAAATTTAGAAATCATATTTGACAAGTTACTAATTTTATGCAAGATTTGCAATGATACACCAAACAACATTGTTACAAAACCTTAGTCACCAACACCATGAAACCAGCCATTGATGTCAAATCAAGATTGGATTTTTAAACAATACTTTAAAAATATAATCATAATTGTTTTTTAAAATATCTTTTACATCAAGATATATTAAAATAATTTTTTTATTTTTTAAAAATTACTTTTGAGATTAACACATTAAAATAATTCAAAATATATAAAATAATTATCTTTTTTAAAAATACAGATACAATCACGTTTCTAAACCCTTTCTAAGTCAAGATGAGATGTTTAGATCAATCAATTCAATACCAAAATAAAAGCCAGTTTTAACTTTTACAAAAATAATTCTAAAACAATATAATTTTAACTATTTAAAAAATATATTGAAACCACACGGCTTTGCATTAGCCCTATCTAACTAAGATTGACCCGCACAATTCATGATACAAGCCTCAGCTGGGTGAATGTCAGGTCAAATTTCAAAACCATGTTTACTAGTATTAGGACCCATAATCCAACTGTCATAAAGCGATAAATTTAAACTAGTAAATTGCAAATATGATGCACAGTACGGTCGGTTATGCTACCTGACCGTAGCCTACTTGTAGTCAACCCGCATATCCAACACTATCCCAGGACTTCATATAAACAAGCAAAGTTTTGAAACTCCTATGGTGAATGTCATTCTCAAACTATAGTTTTTCCGACAAACAAATCCTAAGCATATCAAGGACAGGATACAAAAAAAAACATATACCGAAGTGACATTTGACGAAGACGAGCATGTCCGAGTTTCTGAGCATATCCAATGTATTATTCTTTCATGATACAATACATCCAGAATGAAAACGTTCGCCAATGGAAACAAATCTAGGATGAATCGCAATTGAGTCAGTGATTCATGAATGGGCTAAAAATGACAGCACAAGCATTGGCCAGCCACCACTAAGTACTTTTAATTTAAGCTGAAACTTGCCAGGTCGTTTCAGGTCCATAAAGGAACCGCAAGTCGGTCACCCGTCAAAATGTCGTGAAACATTACTACAGAGGAACCTGGAAAATTGTAATGCAAAAAACCCTCTTCTTTCCATAAAGAGATCAGAATGAAAGAAAACAAATGTGTCACTGAATGACACTCTATGTCATCAAGGAACTTCTGTTCCCTCCCTAATTCTGAAATCGATCAGTGATTATAAGAGGACAAAGTACAAATAAAATGCCTGGCAACTATCAGTGACATACGTTTAAGTGCCAAACTGAACAGCAAATCATGATAGAGACGATCAAAGCTTAAAGCATTATCATATTCTTTCGGCTAACCAGGGGCAGGATTTTCTCATTACTGCTTACATAAACTCAAAGCAACTTGCTTTCTGGACATGAACCACAGCTTTAGTAGCTCCAGGCCACTGATATTTAGCACACCAGACTGCCATGTTGCAGCGCATCGAGTCACCTAAGATTATTAAGAGAAATTGAATGACTCGTACAAGAAAAGGGCATACCTGGCATCAGCAAGACTTCCGCTGTATATTTCCCAACCTGGCAACAGCAGAAAATTTAAGCGGTAAGATAATAACCAAAAGACAAGCAAGGATTAATTAGACTCGTCACTTTGCGGTACAGAAAATGTGACAAAGCCTACACACAATGCAAACATTGCAATTAAACAAATTTGAAAACTCCACATGTGCTGTGTCGACCACTCACATAAACAAAGACCTCACTGTTTTGATTTTCAAATGCCATGTATACAAATATCGCCTTGCACTGTTTCATGTATCAAGTTGGGATTTAAGGTAGTGGAAGTTAAACTCCACGCGCATTGATACTATGTTGATGTACATCAACAAATGCAAATGCATACCCACAGAGAGGGCAAATAGACAAAGCAGAGCCCAGAAAGGCTGCCGTAAATGCAGTACTGTTCCTTGAATAAAATTTTGGAGAACAGAAAAATTAGTAACAGTTTGACTTGAAAAATCAGTGAAGCACTTGAGCACTTCTTGGAGTAAGAGAGAAATATTCTGTATGTTTGTCAATTGTCATGACTGAAACAATCCTAGACTGTACACAAAAAACAAGAAAATGTCAGGAATTAGTGTCTCCTCCATGCCAATCCCTAAATTAAAAAGCTGGGCATCAACTCCACGTCTCAGAATACATTATTGGCGTGATAATCCAATTTCAAGAAGCAATCTGATCCAAAATATGCTGAGGCTCACGATCCAGATAATAAAAGCTACAGCAATTGTCAAGCTCCTTGGTCCTCTTGAGCGGCACTTCAGTGCAACCTGAAGACATTTGCAACAGTACTAGATGTCGAACAATCGTCACTGGGGCCTTGTGGTTTCAACAGGCAAACTGTCCCCTCCTTTCCATGGCACTTTCAAGATCTTTGACAGCATATTGGCACTTCGAATTAAGCATTTACAAAGATGCCAAGCCATGAACTCCATGGCTACCATCTTATACTGTGGACTGCGAAGGAACAGAAATGAATGGACTTCCTGTATGTCACACGGAAGCACACCCAAAAACTGGCAAGTCAATCCTGGGACCATCAAGGTTCAACAGCTGGTTTCATTGCCATGTGGTTCTCGATCAATTTGTCCACAAAGGCACGGATCTGCATATTAAAAGCATCCAAATATTATTGAGTTTCATAGAGATGACAAAAATTGAAAATAACACCAAGATCATCAGAGGAAAAACACACTCATGGCAAGATGATACTAACACGGACAAGGTTTCTTAGAGGTAATGCAATGTAAGAACAATCAAAATAAGTGCTGCACTTCATGCTAATATTATGCTATTAGAGCATGCACCTTATTCTTGCGCTTGAAATCAAGAAACTCAGAGACAGCCATGGCTTTTTCTGCATCTGTAGCCTTCTCCATGACCTGATGATAATTAACATACATGTAAGACAGTGACAGAAAGACAAGTTAAAAGATCCTGGATAACCAAATCGTACACATTTATAGCCCAGGAATGATTAATTTGGAACAAAATATAAAATAGAGGAGAAGCTCAAGGAAAATGTACAAACCTTGGTAGCACTTTTCTTCATTATTGATTTGTATCCCTCCTTGTCAATTTTCCTTGCCTTATAGACAGGCATGAGCAATGATGAAACAAAGTCAACAACAGCCTGTTTAATACGATCAGGACGTCGAGAACGATGTTTTGATGGTTCCTTGTTTATAGTATCCTGTGAGATAGAGCTCTCATTTGCTCTTCCATCATGCTTCCTGGTGGGTGGTCTGGAACTCGTGTTTGAATCCTCTTCATCTTTTATACACATAGCACGATGGAAAAAATCTGAATCAGCTGCTGCTGCTTGGCATTGCCATCTCTCGATAGCATGATAGTCCTTTATCCCCGCACTACCAGTAGTATCCACCCATGCTTTTGTAAAAAGGCTACTGTCAACTGCTGAACTTTCTCCAGACTGCTCTCTCAAATTCATATGGCAAGCAAGCTCATTTGAATGGCTCCGCTGAGATAAGTTGTCACCTGACATTCTTGAACTGTCAAAGTTGGCACAGGCAGCAGAGAAATCAACAGACCACTCCCTAACCCGGCAGTTTCTAGAGTCAATTTCTGATATACAGTCTTGTTTTCCAAGAAAGCCACCAGACCACTTTCTTCTAAGATCATATTCATCCATTTGTGCGTTTTGTTCCCGTCTTGCAAATTTGTGAAATGAAGGTATCTTAGGCAGCTGCACCAATGTGCTGCACTTGGCTTCTGATGATGCATATGCCTGTGCAATGTGCTACCACCACTTAATTTCTTCATAATGGTAATCACAACAGGATAAGAAAAGAAGCAGCCACAAAGTAAAGGAACAAGCTAGTCTATGTACAATCAAGGTGCAAAGCAGTATCCTTGAACATATATATGTCATTTTTTACTATGGATTACACAATTTAAAGAGACCAATCCACTATCCATATATCAGAGGAAGGGACAAGAGAAAAGAAAAGAAATGCAGTTGTTATTCCACAAAATATTTTCTAAACTTTAGGCTAAAATCCACAAAAGTTAAGGTTGTTTTGTTAAAATCACGACCAGGGAGTGGATGTGTGTAAGATTTTCTAGGTTGACAACAAAACTGATTTGCAAAATTTCATGGGAATGAGGAAACTTTAGAGAGACTCACAATTCATTTGATGGTACAAAAGAAACAAACCTGGGCAGCTGCACGAGCAGCAGCACGAGCTGCCTCCGCTGCAGCTAAGACAGCCTGTTCTTCTTCGGAGATGGCAGGGTTACACTCTTCTAACTCAGCATCCAGTCTGCTTGAGTCTTTCAGAGTTTCCAGCTTGCTGCTTGCTTTCTTCATGTTTGGGTTTGATGGCAAGGGGCCTCTGGTTGGTGCAGAAACCTGCGAATTGCCTCTGGTCTCCGAAGCACTGTGATGGGTGCGCAATGGTGGTTTTCCTGTGGTTGAATTGCTTAAAGATTTTCTCTTTGAAGAATCCAATAAAGTAGCATGCCTTGAAAACTTAACCCCACCATTTGAAGCTTTTTCCCTGCGGAAGACTTCAAGCCACACACTAACCAGCTGGCTAGCTATGGCACGTATATCACGGCTTGTGTGCACACAAACTTTTTCTTTCACTGTTTTCCCTATGCCTGTTTGAACAAATTAAAATTTGAACAATTAAACAATGATTGCATACTTTCTATTCAAGACTTCTGACATCTGATCTTTTCTATAAGCCCATCAAGCATCTGCTAAAGGAAAAGTACTTCATATTCAACGAGCTGATATGCTCGAGTTGCATTGCACGTAAATCAGAAACAATACCTGACAAACGCACGGCAAGTAAATCAGTTGAAACAAGCACAAGAAGACGAACACAATGACGCAAGAGTTGAGTCCCATCCTTCCCCATTGAATCCTGCCATAAAGTGAATAAATCCATATGATTAGAGTTCTTTTTAACTGCATATGACCATTATTAAATGACACTAACAGCTTGATAATTTTGAAATAACGACACTAGCAGCTTGAGAATTTTGAAATAATTTGTAAAACCCTAACACTCTGGATTCCTAATAGGGTAGCAAGCTGTGCAATGAAACCAACCAGAATCCACGAGTTGAGCATAGTGAGCCCTTTCCTGGTCCCAGCAAAGGACTTCAAAGTTCCAACAGGAAGATTCAACAGCTTTTTGGCCAGATGCAAACGCCCTGCAGTGGTTTTTGCACTAAAGAACATGTCTCGTAGTAAAGCTTCCCTGGTTAAAAGTCGGGCCCGATCCAGAGAATTCTTATACAATACATTGGACAGCTCAACTGCCTCGAGTCTCTTTGTTATGTCTCTGACTTCATCCCGTTCAACCTCTGAGTGTCTCTGTGCCCCCTCCATTGCCTCTACTTCTGCTGTATAATCAGTTCCCATGCTCAATATGTCAATTATACGCACTGCCTCCCGGAGCCCACTCATCATAGCACCACCAACCGTGTCTGGATGCTCCTTGCAGGTGGCTTCACCCGCAAAAAAAACACAGTTCTCAACAGGCCTGCCTAATATATCATAGTCTTCTCCGGATGATCCAATGGCAACATAGGAATAAGCACCGTAGCTGAAAGGATCCCTACCCCAATCAGTCACCACTGATGCAACTGGATCAGGTACCAAAGACTCCCCAAAAAGCTTACGAAGAACCATTAGTGCATGACTTACATGATCAGATGAGCTCATTCTTTGGCCATCGATCGCTGCCTTGCCAACTACTAGGGCTATAAGAACAGGAGCCCCAGTGGTCTTCTTGACATTCCAAAACATAAAACAGTGACCCCTCTGGTCAGTATCCTCAGCAGTCGCACCAAAGTAATCCACAGAATCATCCCAGAAAACAACTGGAAATTCAAGGACCACTTTATTAAGAACTCCAAAACCAAGTCGCTGAATGGAAGAACGTTTCCATTGGGGTAATGGAGGGGAAAACTTGATGGTTTCTGCTTTCAGGCACCCAAGAGGGACGGTAATCAGCACAGCATCTCCCAAAAACTCACTGCCATTCGAGGTGCAGACTTTGACTTTACTCCGATGACTTTCATTTGCTCCTGCATCTTTAACGCCATATGAAATATCTGTGACTACATGGTTCAAGTGAATGTGAAGTCCTTCCCCAAGAGACTCAACAACATTACTGTAACCTCCCTTTATCATACAATGAGCTCCTCCAAATCCTCCATAAACATCATCTTGATTCCAGTAAGGAAGAGAAACTTCCTTGAGAGAAGCAGCACAGCCATACTCTAAATGAGCAAAATGCCAATCCATAACCCTCCTCTCAAGGGGACTCAGAATCTCCTCTTTAGAACTCCTCTCATGAGCTCCGCCATCAACACTACAAGTTTTGGAATCGTATAATGTATCCACTGCAATTCCTGATTCATTTTCATCAATAGCGGGTCCAAGATGAGCCATGCGACGAGTCTTCAGTGCGTAGTTTAAACCATCCTCCAGAGACATTGTCATAGCATGCTGCCCTTTCTGAGCAATAACCAATACCATGTCATCAAGAAGACTGTTGTATTCAGATTCCAATTCTTCATCCAGATCTGTAGGAACTTTTTCTCTAGTCACAACATCATAAAGAGGACAATCACTATTTAGCAGAGTCAGCTCAAGGCCCAACTGAGCACAAATCAATGAGGAAGGGTCTGGTCTTCTTTCAGTAGTCACATCAGCCTCAACACCAGTTATAATACTAGCCCCAAGATCTACAGGGACCGAAAGAGATGAACGATCTGTATAAACACGACCACCTATCCTACTTCGAGCCTCAAGTATAATGGCAGAAAAACCCTGACGTTGCAAGTGACGTGCAGCAGATAAGCCAGCAGGACCAGCTCCAATGACAATTATTTTCTTTCTGTCTTCAGAATCACACAGCAATTTATGACTTTCTCCTATATTGGCACAAGAGTTAGATTTAACACTCTGCGAGTCATCCCTTAACTCTGGAGTTATGGAAGTGACCGCCATTCTGCCATCCAGCATTGTGCAAGATGGATCAGTACTCAAAGGATCCAAGCTGGCCAGTCCATTAGGTAACTTTGAATTGCTCAAACTATTTTGCTGAATTCCAGCATCTGGTAATTCTTCATATTCCATGACATTGGGTAAATCTGGTGTCAATGGAATAGCAAGCTCCCCATTTTTCAAGGCTTTTGATGCCAGGTCTTGATTATCCACTGAAACTCCATTTTTTGGCTCCAAGGAATTTTCAGAACTTTTAACCTGGCCAAGGATAAAGGAGACCCCATCCTCCAAATCAGTTACTGAAGCTCCAGGATTTCCCTCAAAAGTTTTTTTTTCAACAAGTTTATAATTGTGATTGGTACTAGGTTCTGCTCTCTCTTTCTCGGAAGCAATTCCAGCATTTATATAGCCCTGTCAACACAACATGAGCATTTAGATGACAGACATGATGTAACTGAAACCAAAAGACCAGACATCTATTTATTTATTTATTGATGGGGAGGCATCAGCTGTGAACATGCATGAAAGAACACAATCAAAAGTATCATAACTTACACTCTGATCAAGAAATCCATAAATTTGCCTTATTAAAGAAGCTCGAGGTGATTCATCCTGGGAAGGTGTCTCAGTGACTCCACAGTCTGCAAGAGGCAATATACGGCTAATGTCTTTGCTCCAAAGACACAATATTCGATTCCTGGAACACACCAAGGCAGACAAGTAAGCGATGGGAAGAGGCACACAGTCCATAGTCCACTATGGGTAACCATAAGCCATCCCGAGAAAAAATGTTGGGGAGAACAAGAAACTAGGATGGTGACTAATTCTAGTTTTTGAAACAGGAAGACTGTGAAGAGCCAAAATATTAAATATAATAACCAAAACATGGATGCTCTTAGAAGCTATGCTATAAAAACTACAAAGCAAACTGAGATTATCATGATAATCTATTTCAAAGAAATAGGAGGCTAGCAATTAGCCAGTCTATGATCACAATATGCTTTCTTAACAGAAGGCACCTTCCACTGCATATAAGAACTGTCCATAAAATAGCATGTCCAGTTCAAACATACTATTGTATAGAGCAAGAAATAGCAACAAGTGAAAGATGAACACGTTTGCTGACCACGTGTATATCACAGCATATTCCAGAACATAAACAGGAATAACACACCAAGATTTCACGATCTTTTGCTCTTGTTGGAATGATACTTACCAGTTGATTCATGAGAGGTAGAGGGTGGCTATTAGTTGTGCATGCAAAAACAACTACGTAAACCATACATAGAAATAATCAATGCCACCGAAACAAAAAAGGAACCATAGGTGTTCTGTCAACTTGCTAACACCGAAAATAACAAAAGCAGCTCTTCCACACTGTAACTGGAAAAAAGAAAAGGAAAGAAAACACAAAAAGAAATCTGTACCGGAAATGTAATGCATGCAATGCAAAGCTTGATTTCAAAACTAAATAACTAACCTGCACTCCAGATATTCTTGAAGCCCACCTTTGCGCTTTAAGACCTCCTTAAATTTTATCTTTTCAACTGGACCTGCTGCACGGGCTTTCAATCCAGCTGAAACTGCTGCAATCCCGCCATTTACAGCGTCCACACTATTTGAAGAGGAATCAGACTTCTCTCTGGTTCTAAGAGATCGGTCACTTTCAAGAGCATGGTCATTTTCCAGAAATTGTTGCTCATTTATCAGAATCTCCCAATCAGCATCCCCTTCATAGGCCATGTCACCAAGTCTACGTTTTTTGGCCTTCCGCACAGCACGCTGGACAGCTGCTAAGTGACCATCTTTAATATCAGAACCTGGCACCAACACTGCATCTTCCAGATAACTTTCATTTTCTTCAGGAGTTACAGATCGAGGAGACAGCCCATTGGCCTCTTCATTGATGGACAGATAATCTAAGGAGTTCCCATTGTGGTTTGTGTGCAAAGATTTATGGACCTCCCCGGATATTACAGTGACAGGAGATAACCTACCATCAGATATTTCAACATTTTCCTTTTTAGGAACTGAATCAAGATCCTGCAGTTCATTTTGACTATTAGGGCTGGAGGAAGCTGAAATTTCTCTTCCGTCTGGAGATAACAAAATTTGAGGTTCTGCATTTGAAATGCATGCAGCTGAAACATCCTTAGATTGTTGTTCTAATGCCTCCAAGGTGCTTGCTTTACCCACAGAACAAAGCCTTAACCCATTCTTTAAAGTTTGTGTTTCCAAGTTATCATTATGTCCTGAAGCAGAATGACTTTCATTCCAAATCCTATCTGGACTGCAAGGTTCCACCATAGGTTCCTCTTGAGTATTTGAGATGCAAGGGTCCTGCATTTGTTCATCTTCCATCACCCCATCCTGAGATGAAAATGCTGGTGATACAGGTGCAGAAACCTCTGCAGTAACTTCTGAAGATTTACCATGTCTCTTGTCATTGGATTTCATAGTTTCATCCTTCATTGCAGGGATCCCCTTAATTCTATCAGAGTTCTCATTTGTAAAATAGGAAGTTTCACAAAACCCATTATCAAGCCTCTGGTTTTTCTCATGCAAAATTTGTCTAGAGCTAGAATCTAACAAACTCAAATCAGCAACTGTATGAAAACTGTTTTCAGCTTCCAGATCTTTGCAGACCACACTTGAAACAGAACCTGATCCAATTGTCCTCGCTGCCACATCCTTTGAACCCCCAGAAACACCTCCAGATCCAGGGCTCAACCTGTCATCCAAACACTGAACCCTGTTAATTTGTTTAAAACTTGAATTTGCACGAGACTTCCTTGCCAAACCCGATTGCTTCTTCTGAAAAAAGGCTGATATCGAATCTTCCAACTTTCCATCCATAGGCCAACTTGAACTCTCACCGGGCAACCAACTTTCCTCTCCTTGATTCTCTAATAAAGCACCCTGGGATCGCAAACCCTCCAAAACATCATCATCCACAACATCACCCCCATTTCTCACTCTCTTCCCATCAATCCTCACTTTCCTCGCCCTCTCCTTGCATTTTTGTTCTTTCTTCCCCACATTCACATCCAACAGCCCATCATCATGACTAGCACTTGCAGATCCCAAATCCTTCTTAGGACCTTTCAGCTTCTTCTTAAAACTCGCAAGTGTATCATCCATCCCCCCCAGATCCTCATCCTTAGCTTCCCTAACTTCAACCTTCTCCAAACCTGCCTTAGCTTTTTTAGGGTTTCTAGGTCTCTTCAACCTGAACAAAGACCCAATAGGCTCATTGTCATCAGAATCAAAACCAGCCTCAATTTTCTTCCCCGAGAATTTCTTCTCCTCTTTTTCCATCTCTTTATTAACCCTAGGTTTCAACAAATTCTGTGGCAAACCCTTCTCTAACCCTAGCTTAACTTCCAAATCATTACAATATGACAAATCATCACTTTCCATTTCTCTATTATCAAAAAATTAAAGCTCATATTTTCCTCAATTAACAAACTAATGTCATCATTAACTTGCCAAGACAAAGCAACAATCCAACCACAACATATCAAAACCTAAACATCCAATAAAAGCAAGAAAATTAGAAACATAATCCCTCGAATGCAAGTAATTATCAACACCCTTCCCTTAGTGTAAGCAGAAAAGTTAACGAGATTAACAGAAAAGGATGAAGGGTTTTGAAGCGAGTGATAAACAGTGCTGCGTGTGGAGAGTGGAAAAAAATAAAGAGAAGCGGGGAGGGAGGGGGGGGTATCAGACCTGAGCAAGTAATGGACCTTTGACAGGGAGGAGGGAAGTAGCGGTAATGGATTGGCGAGGGGGAGTGAGATGCGTACGTTAGCGTTTAGTTTTTTTTCTTTTTTCTTTTTCTTTTGTTTCTTGAATCGGGGCTTAATACACTGTGCCGCGATATTAAAGTTCGCGAAGTAAAATAACAACGATGAATGCCGAGACGATGAGTTTTTGTTTTCGTTCTTTCTTTCTTTCTTTTATTCTTTTGGGGACAATCCGATTGGTGTGTTGAGAGACTTGAGCTGGGAAATTAGCTTGGGCATATGGATTGTCCTTTTTTGCTTTCCATGAATATAGCCCTAATGCTATTCCTTTTACTTTTTCCAACTTTTTTTATATTTTCTTTTTCATTTTGATCTTTTGGTAATAATTGTTAGATCCAGTTTAGGGTTTTATCCCGTTCAAGACTCACTCGAATTATAAATTTATTAAGTCAATTCATGGTTAGTTGAGTCAATTCATTTTTTAATTAAAATAAAATTGCTTTAAGGTTTTTTAATGAACCCTCGAAATCTAAACAAAATTTTTCCAACCAACAAAAATTGATTCGAGATTCAAACTAAACTTCGAGTCGGGCCTAGACTAATCGGTCAACGTACTGACCTGTTCAACCAAGTTTCATTATTATTCTTGTGCTGGGTTTTATAGTTTTTTTATATTTTGCATTTATTTTTAAATAATTACTGTGCCGCTTGTCTTGAGGTTTTGAAGAGGAAATTGCTGGCAGCGTGGATGAATTTGGGTGGCTGTGACCAGGGAAGGGATGAACAGTGGATGAATTTGGGTGGCTGTTAGTGCAGCCTCAAAATGCTCACTCTAAAGACAGTAGAAATCTGATATAAATGTTAATCAATGCTTTTACGCACACTAATGCTCAGCATTCAAGTATAGAAAGATCATAATCTAAATAATTATGTAATTTATAAAGCAATTTACTTGACATGAGAAGTTTATAATATGCTCCAAGCTTTATGGTATTATTAATTATCTATCATTTGTCAGTTTTAATTTTTTTATCCATTGTTTATTTCGAGTTTAGACGTTTATGTTGTAAAACAAAGTACAATTTTCCCACAGTAAACAAATTATTATTACAGCCTGACTGTCATCGTATTTATTGTTCCGTGTAGCAATTAAGATGTCAAAATCTCACCGGAGAAAATTAAATCCATGGCCACATGCCCAGTTCTAAAGAAAATGACAGCTTACTCCAGTTGATATTGTAATACATGGTAATTTTAAAATTATGTTTTATTTGAAAAAATATTAAAATTATTTTTTTATTTTTAACATTAATATATTAAAATTATTAGTATTGATTTAATATTTTTTTCACATTGCACACGTTTTTAAAACACTTGTTTTTAATTTGGTATTTTTAAATTTTTTATCTATTTTTTTTACCATTCGACTGAAGTTTTTATAATTTTTAATTTTATTATTTAAATTAAGTTTATAATTTTTTTTATTTCAACAATAATGATCACAACGAACCAGCAGCACATAGTGAAATTCAATCGGTTCAAAATGTTAATATTAATCCCTTCGTGTCTAGCCGACTTGTCTTCTACTTTACAAGCGGCACATTATTTATGTTTTTTAGATGGCAATAGATATTGTCAGAATTTGAATGATTGAAAAACTATGAATATATTTAAATAAAAACATTAAGTATTTGTTATGAATACCTGTTTAATACCATGGTATATTGGCTGTTTCTTGAAGCTTTTTTTTATTTTAAAATATATTGAATGATATATTTTTTAATTATTTTATACTAACACAACCAAAACAATATAAAAACTTAAAAAATATATTTAAAAAAAAATTAAAACACAAAAACAAATAGACNAAACTTAAAAAATATATTTAAAAAAAAAATTAAAACACAAAAACAAATAGACTTAAGTACTGAGTATTATTAAGTATATAAAGCTAAAAGATGTAAGGAAAATATTATTCACTTGCGCTCGTTAACATTATAAATTACAATAATAATTCATAATATTATTTTTTAAACTATCTTGATCTTTTTTCTGTTTTAGTTATTGATTTTTTTTTTAATTTAGTCAGTATACTGTGTTTATTGAGATTTAAAGTTGATAATTTATTTTAATATATTTTTTTCATGGTTGTGACGACATCAAAAAAACATCCCAAACGCTGGGTTGGTATCAAAAAAATATTTCAATACTGCAGCATAGTCTATTTAAAAAAAAGTAATTAAAAAAATGTTTTTTTTTAAAAAAAATAGGCTACTAAACTTTGCAGGGTAAATGAACTAGTTTGTAAGTTTAATGAGGTAATCTTGATTGCTTCGATTTGAGAGCTTAATGAGATTTAAAAAAAAAAATTAAACTTGATTGTGTGGTTATTTATTTTTTATTTTTATCATGTAGATTCTAAAAAAATAGTTTTTTTAAAGAAAACATGTAATTGAATTTTATAAAATTCACGGGCATGTTGAGGGGTTTTGCGAGTTTAACTTTTTTCTTTAAAAAAATATTTATTTTTTTTATTTGATATTAAACTGATTAAAAATTAAGTTTTATAATTTATTTATTTTTATTTTTTATGAAGTTAACATAATCAAGAAAAAAGGTCACATTATTGGTTTGGTGATTGATTCTGCGATCGTTTATTTTTATTGTTATATAATAAAATAAATAATAATTTTTAAAAAATAAGTTATTAATCCGAGCAGAGGATGAGATCATGATATGCTGAATTAACCCAAATCAACTCCTAACTCGAGTCACAAGATCGTAATGACCTTTTATAATACAAATTTAAACAGATTAAGAAACTGAGTTTTAATTAGTTATATATATATATATAAATTAACTTGAAACAAATAAAAAAATAACTAGAGTAAGTATAGAAAAAGGTTAAGTTCATGACTGGGACATGAAAATAGGACCCCTGTAGAGAAAAAAAGCTAGTTCATAAAAAACTTATTGTTAGGGTATAATTTTTTTTAAAAGATATTTTTTAAAAAATAAAATAATCTGAGTAAATTAAGTTGAATCAGTTAAATTTATAATTAAAATCATGAAATCAAAAAAATTTCACAAAAAAACCATGCTTTTTTTTAAGATTAATAAAAAAATAGTCATCTCCATGATTAAATTTTTTTAATTGATGTATGAATTTTTTTAAAAATGTTTTAAAAAAACTTTAATTTTGTCTGAATGAAGCTATGAAAATTTAAGCGAGAAAACTTTGAAAAGAAGCTCACGAGTCTTGTCTTAATAAACCACTATCTAGGCCCAAAACAAGGATAGGCTTCAACACCCACCCATTTAAATTATTTATTTTTACTTTATTGAGTGAATGTTGTATTGTCGGCCTAACCAATTGTTTTTAATAAATAATGCAAGTGATGTGTTAGCTGCATTTTCAAATTTCAATGGCTCTCCCATTAAAAAAAAAAAGATTTTTTTAACCTTCAAAGGTTATTTTTATTATTTTTCATCCAAAACATCTACAGAACAACTTAGATATTACATTAAAACGACAACAAGAAAAACTCATCGAAAAAAATACAAATTAACCAAGAAAGTCAAAAATTTCTCCATGTTGGGTCTACTTTTTCACGCCATCATATGGTAAAATAACATGAAAGTTAAAATACTCTCATCAAATAGAATCTGTGGTTATTAAGATCCATATTTTTTATAATCAAAATTGATGCCAGTAATAATTTTTTTTATCATTAAAATTTAACAACTTTTATCTCTTATTTTTCTAATTATGAGGTGACAAGTAAAAAAAAATAAAATTTTACATTATAATTTAATTTTATAAATCTATAGGGATTGAAAATGTACCATTAAAACAGCAAGTGAGCAAAAATAAACTTTGTTGCACAGATTTTAAAACCATCATTTATCATTCTTGCTCAACAATTTAATTTAATTTGACTCATGACGTGTCACTAGAGCAAAATAAATAAATAAAAATTATAAATGATAAGATTATAATGTTTGACGAGTTTTATAAAGAGATTCACGGTGCATTTTGAATAATGAATTCTTAGCTCTTTTTAAAAATCTTGCTAATAAGATTCAAATCAAGAATCTTAATTTCACCAAGCATTGAAATACATATCATTCTTTTATAATTGCAGGAAGAGAAATACAATTTTAAGGGATATTCATTTCTTAAAACGAACTATCAAAACTGGATCATGGAGCATTGGCAAGTGTCACGGTTGAATGGAGGTGTGAGAAATATAGGAAAACACACAGGTATAAATTTGTGAACATGAAGGAAAATACAACCACTCTGCTGTTTCTGCATGGGCCAGGTATTAGTCCAGTGTTCCCATAGGCCCATTTGGAAATGATCTGCCATGGGCAAGCTAGTCCATGATCCAGGCCGAAAAATGAAAGCCCTTTTTGATCCTTTGTGCCATTGTTCACAAATGTTCACTGCTCACGGAAAAAAATCCACGCCGAAGGAGAATTCCGTCGAGAAGGTCATGTCCGACACCGTCATCAAATCCGGCCCTGTCCGGACAAATTGACATAGAAATCTGATAATTTGAGAGCTAATATATACTTTAAAATTACATTAAACTGATTTCATCATACCACCATTAAAACTCGAAGGATCCGACATAATTTGATTCATGCCCAGTAAAAAAATAATAAAAATAACATCGTTGTATCTCTTTATTTTTTATGTTTTAAAAGAGTTCGATAACCCAAATTCTTTATCGGTCAGACCCCAAATGCAAATTAACATGTTTTTACACACATATAAGACTCCCATAGCCAAATCTCAGGGGTGCAAAGGGATTTCTATACACGAGCCTCATACCTCACATGTAATAATCACGAGGAGATTGATAAGATAAAAGAAATGGATAATGCACAGTTAATTACAAAACTTTTTTTAAAACAGTGAGGGCAAAATGCCCTTTCTAGCATAACCAAAAGCTATTTATTTAAGCACTTGTGAATTTATTTTAATGCACTGTATCCTATAAAAAATCTGAATTTAAATATGCTTGGTTTATTGTATACTCCAACCCACGTGCAAGTGTGTGATTATTGACGGATCTTCAGTTGATGAGCTTTTTCTTGTAATTTATCTTTTAAAAGTGATTGCTCACCCGTATGTGGTGTATGAAAAGAAAAACTATTCATTTGAGCCCCAAGCCCTTCTCTGAGATCTCATTAGGAGAAGAAGTACTTTGCAAGTTATTTAGGTAATTCACAACGCGTGCAAAGACTAGATGATATCTTGGAAATGATCACACAGACAATATTCTGTTTTCTTTCTGGCAAGCTAAAAGATTCGGGGCTGAAATATCGCAGCTAAAATAAAAAAAAAAGAAAACAGTAAGCTTGGATCTTGGATCATGGCATCGAGCTTAAAATCTCCATGTAGCAAAGAAGGCACTTTATCGTTTAGAACTTGGATCTTGGATCATGGTATCGAGCTTAATATCCTTCCCCCACAACGAATGCCAGACTAGATGATTGCTTGGAAAAGTCACAACAAAACTTTTCCAGGCCACGGATAGAATATTTATAATCACTTGAAACGCATTGAAGCTCAAATAGAAATGGAAAGAAACAATTGACTGAGGCGACTTCCAACAGCCTATACGACACGCGTAGAATGTAAGGGGAACCGAATATCAGTGATCTGTCTTTCCACTCCATGCTTTTGTTTTGGTTTTGAAGTATTTTTTAATATATATATATATATATCAAAGTTATCAAAAATTATTAAAAAAATTATCAATTTAATATTTTTTCAAGTTAAGAATATTTTTAAAAAATAAAAAAAATACAATTACAAATGCACTCCCAAAGACTCAAAACACAATAAACTCCACGCCAAACCAATACTAAAATTATGGCAGACAGGTAAGGCTTTCACTTCTCAAATGCTATGGTCACTGGTGTAACTTTGACTCGCAGAGTAGGGGATTAAAGCTTTATCACGAGAAAGTTCTGGTGATGAGCAAGAATGCATCGCCTATAATCCTTTCTAATTTGCTTTACTTTTGTTTTAATTCTGTGAAGCATGAATTAGTAGCCGTATAAGCCTTACGGGTGTTTTACAGTGCAGCTAAAATATTATTTGTTTAAAATTTCAATTTTTTATATAAAATTAATTTTTAAATATTTTTAAATTGTTTTTATCGTGCTAATATGAAAAATAAATTTTAATAATAATAATATTTTAATTTTAATTTATTTTTAAATAAAAATAATTTGAAACACAGTTTCCACCTTACATTCAAGCAGGGTTTCAAGGCCGGAGAAAATTATTTAGTTATTAATAATAATTACATTAATTAAGCTGCCGAATACCTAACATGTCACCTAGCACATTGTTCTAGGACCACGGCTGCATTGATGTTAATAGTAACAGGAACCTGTAAGCCAATTGCTATGACTATGATATCTAGCTAGAACCTGCTTGCTTGTCTAATGCTGGACTGTAGTGTATCCTTCAATTATGATATAGCTTTAATTTTACCGATGGAACATTGGCAAATTTATATATCCAATTATCTACGCACGTTTGAAGTGATAGATATAAAAGTTTTCTTTTGAAGATTATCATAGCCTTTCCCCGTAAAAATTATTGCTGCCAATCATCCACTGTTTTGTGAATGCCACAAGATGAGATTATATATGACCAAATTTATTTAGTAACAGGGGCAAATAATATTCGATGTATAGTTTTTAAAAGTATTTTATACTAAAAAATATATAAAAATAATTATTTTTTAAAAATATTTTTATGAAATGTAAAAATAAATAAGTACGGGATTCAATATAGTGCCGGCAGCAAAGACAAACAATGGACAACATCGATCGATCTTCCGCTTCTTCTCTGCCAATCCTTGGTAGATAACACGTCGAGGATTGCAAACCAACTGAAATGTTGCCGCCGACAACGTAGCCATTGGCCAGCAAGGAGCTGCGAATTATAGCCTTCAAATCAAATCAAGAAGCTATATAATCCTGATTAGACACCGATTTTGAAAGGGAAAGCAAATTATAGCCTCATGTTTATGTTCTCTTTGTTTAATTAATCTTATATTAAAAAAATATCCCACGAGGAATTTGTCAATGCATGCTTTGGCTGCTTTAAGGGGATCAAAATGTCCACGCGTTCAAAGAAACAGGTGATCAAGGGGGCCAAGCAGATTTGGGAGAGATATAATCCAACAAAGCCACGTACGTGCAGCATTGAATTTGATTCACATGCTTGATAATTGAGAGAGATGTGAGAAGAACAATTAATGGCTAACTTGCTAATTGAGGCTGTCGTGAAAAGAACAGCTAATGTATTCTAGTTAGATTAGAAATGAAAAGGCTAGGAAGATGTTGGCATACAATGGGTTTTTTAATCATTAAAGAGAAATCCTTTAAAAGTAAAATGATAAATAAAGTTAGCAAAATTATAAAAAAATAGCATTTACAAATAATATCTGGATCTTGATGAATCTCGATTTTGGATTTTTTTTATATTATTTATCTATTTTTTTATAAAAAAATTAGACTTGGAAAACAATTACTCATATTCATTTCTCTAACATTATAATATAAAGAAAATAAATAAATGTAAAGAGAGTATAACAATATACTAAGTCGAAATCATACATTCAGGGATGATTGCAGGTTTTTTCCATATCCTGTTGAATAATTATAAACTTTATTTTATTTTTAAATTCTTTCTTTCAATTTGATCTTCAAACCCACCCAATATTCTGGAACCGCCGCTTCACTTGTGTGTGTGTATATATGCCACATTTTTTCTTAACCTTTTTTTTTTTATATATATATGTAATTATTATTATAAAAGTCGAACCGGTGTAAACTTATGAATTAAGGCTATCTTGCGTGGAGAGAGAGAGAGGGGCAAAGAATCCTGGAGTAGCAGTGTTAAAATTTGCAGTCCTTTTTACTCTATTAATTCTGTCTGCAGATTGTTTCAGGAGAACAAGTTGGTCTGCAGCTGCAAGATGCATAAATCAGAAAGAAAAAACCCGAAGTGATAGCTTAGTTAGCTAAAAAGACCAGCTCGTCAGGGATGGGGGAGCTCGTGTTCTTTACAGATTGTCATTACAGGCTAGCAATGCACCGAAAGAGATTCGACAAGCCTTTGATAAACACACTTGCGTAAAGGGAAACTTTCCACCCAGATCATTCCTTCATTTCTTGGTCGACAAGTTTTGGTCTCCATTTACTTAGTCGAAGGAAGGACCTAAAGATTTTGTGAACCAATTCTATTTCGCAAGAACAGGACCGCATGTGGGATCGAATCTGACAGGCAAGCAAATTTATACTTGTCAACGTCAGTACGGGATTTAACCGGGAAAAAAAAAATCCAAGTTAACGAGTAATCGAATTCGAATCAACTCACAATCTTGATGAATAATTCTTTTTAGCAAAATAAAATTATTTCTTTCTTTTTTTTAAAAAAACCCGTTAATATTGACAAAGGTCATCCGAGTTGGTTTGATTAATATATTTTTCAATTTAAATTAAAATCTAATCTAATCTAATCTAATTTCATTTAAGTTTTGAGACATGCATTTCTGAAATAAATAAAGTAGTGAAAATGGAATGAATTACATAAATATAAGCAAATATATCCTAATAATAATTCAGGAGTTAACAACCTAACCAAAACAACCAGACCCAGACAGTACTAAATTCAGGCAGCAAAAAAATTATGGAAATTCTACAGCCTAATCAAAATAATTTTTTAAAAATATTTTTTATATCATCACGTTGAAAAAAACTAACTTCAAAAAAAAAATCAAAAAATCATGAAATATATTTTCAACAGGGGGCCTCAAAAATCAATAAAGTTTATCTCTTAAAGTGCACTGTGAAGTTTTTTTAAATAGTTTTTCAGTTAAAAATGAATTTATTTTTATTTTTAATGTTAAAATCATTAGAAAATATTATAATTTTTTTTAAGTAGAAAATGTTTCTGAAAAATATCTAAAAATATAAGAAAAATCCACGACAAACGCCTTAAAATCTTTAGTAAAACGCGACTGATCACTGGCTCCGTGATTTATGTGAATTGAAATCCAAAAGGTCAGACATACATGCCAATGGTACACTCTGTTTTTCATTGAGAACACTTGCACCCCATAAATGAACGAGAAACTAACCAAAGACTCATCAGAAGGAACAAAAACAAGGTTCTTGTAGAATAATTTCCTAGCATGCAAATAAAAATGCTACATGTTGCGTTATGGTGGTGTTTCAGTGAGAAATGCGTTTTTCAAAAACTTGATTTTTTAAAAAATATATTTTTAAATATTTTTATACTTGTTTTGATGGGTTGATATTAAAAATAAATAAAATATTATTTTAATATGTATTTTTAAAAGTAACTTTTAAAAAATTAACAACTGTTATCACACCCCAAACACCCCCGTAGAAAAATAAATCTTAATAATTATTATCTAACTATATAGACCATATCAATTTTATTAACAAATAATTTTTTATATTAATTTTATTTTTAAACTTTTTTTAAATCAATTAAGGACTTTTATCCATTTTCAAGACTTTTCTTTCATATTTTACTTTTATTTAGCAAAAAAAAGGAAGCTATTTTAAGGGGAAAATAATATTTTGAGAATAAAATCATTATAAACAATAGTTCTAGTGTTAAATTAATACTTATCAGGACAATAATCTGAGGATATATATATTTGAGGTTTGCATAAAAATCTATTCCAAGAGATCGACTAGATGTAAATATTCCTTTATGATTTTCCTTAAAATCATAGAATAAATATTGACAATTATCCTTTCATCAAACTAAAACTCCTGTCATTTACTATCAAGCTTTACTCTTTACGATGAAGGAAAATCTTAAAAATTACTATCTAACTACTATATATATTATTAATTTTAATTTCATCTTTAAATTTTTATAAAAATAATTAATTAAGGATTTTTTTCTATTTTTATCAAAAAAATTTTTAGCAAAAGACAATGTTCATTGAGTATTTATTATAGAAGTTCTTATCTAGAAATAAAAATAGTTTAAAGCTAAAAATATTTTAAATAATAGTTTTGGTCTAAAATTAATGCTAGAACAATATCTTGATGATATTTTGAGACTTGATGTAAATATTCTATTATAGTTTTATCTCATTTTCATGTTGCATTAAACTCTTTTATGTATATATATTATTCAAGTATTTTTATATTTTTTTAAAGAATAAAACTAGTTTCGTTTGTGGTTTGTAGTTACCCCTTTTAATAAGTGTATTTTCTACAAATTAAATTTATATTTTTACTTTTATAAGGATACAACGATGCTTTAATGGCTAAACCAACACATCATTAATGCTAAATGAAACTTGTAATTATAAAATAATATCAGCAATTATAAAGCAATTATCAATCTAAAACTTATATTATTACGCGTCAAGCTTTATTGTTGATGATAAAGTACATGACTTTGAAATAAAATATTCAACAAGAAATGTTCTTATTTATTCAAATGAGAAAGGGCAAAAGAAAAGCCATCAGGCTGTTGGGAATTAGAATATTGAATACACAGTTTAGGAACATATGAAAAGAATATAATAGTTCCATATCATCAAGGACATCAAACAAAGAGTAAAGCATGCACAAGCAATTCCACAGCTACAAACAAAAGAGACCATCTCCTTAATCATTACACATTGGTACTGTAGCAGCCTTCCTCTGCCCTGTTATCGAGAAAAAATTAACACAAAAAAGAGGCATGTTCATGAAGCTAATTCTATTCACTTGGGAAAAAGAATTTGCTGGAAAAAATAATGGTGGAAAGGCCAGAGAGGTATCATCCGATAGCTGCTGTTTCTGCTCAAAGCACCTTTGTTGCACAAGTTTTCCCGAAGCTTAGAAAAACTGCTTGAGGCAGTCTTTGAGCGCGTGGACCCAGTTCGGATCACTGGAGAAAGATGGGTCAGAAGAATCGTTTATTATGCGGGAGATTTCTGCAACTCTAATTTAAAGTTTATTTTGTCACAAATCACACTCGAATCTCAATCCATACAACTAAGCAACTTTCATCATCTCATGACATCAATGCAATTTAGAAATTTTAAAAAGGCCAGATAGATAGTTGTTACTGTTTCCCCCCTAAAAACGAAATGAAGTTCGTTAATGTTGAACTTATAGGAGTGGGATAGGCCATGGTTGGAGTCGACAAAGGTTCGCTACAAGCATATTGGTCGACGCGGCCTGGGTCTAACTTGGAAAAGTACTTGTATTAATATATTTAAATTATTTTTATTATAATAATATTATGATATATTTTTTTTTAAAAAAAAATTGTTCATGAAAGATTTTAATTGAATTTGGTAGGATGAACCAAGTTATGATTTATCTGAATTTAATCGAGTCAATATTTCTTATGTACTTCAAATTAAAATCTAATTCTAATCAAGTTTTGAATGGGAGATTTGTTGGATTAAATTATCATTTTAATTAAATTTAATAATTAATGTATTTTATACAGGAAACTTTTTTTTCTTGAGAAGTGCATTACTAGAAGAGACTAAGAAAAAAAAATCCATAGCTCAAAATTAACCCCCCTTGTAGTTATACTCACAATATAGAGGTTTAGCAAACTATCATGACCAATCCTCCTTCTACCTGTACTCACGGTTGAAAATAACATGTGCTAATGTCATTTTACAGGATTGAAACCTTGTAAATTAAATTCAACTAGCGTGGTTAAATCAATTTTTATGTTTGAGATTTTTTTAAGGATGTTAATTTGAATTTCTAATTGAATTGAAATTATAAAAAATATGCAAAAACAAATACATTTTGGAGAAATAATATTTAAAAAATAATCCTTTTTTTCTTACAAAAACTCTATTATTTTGAAAATTAAAAAAATAGCTCGGGTTATATGTTATACTTCCTCTGTTTATTCTTTATTGAACTAAAAGCCTCTCGAGAAAGAACTTTAATTGTGTAGTCGTTATCATTGTTCAATGAAATAGTGTAATAATATTTATCTTTTCACTTGAAAAACTAAAAACATGCTTATACAGGTACTAACATCTTTTCATATGTTTTATTTGTCATTAGATAAAATAAAAAAAAATATTTTCTCATCTTAATCTTAATTGTATGGTAAAATGATCAAAATGACACTAAAAGAAAAAATATATAAATAAACTTAGTGTAAAATATATATTTTTATCATCGTTTTTTTAACTATTATTATTTATGTTAAATAACACTTTACATAATTATATAAAAAAAATTAAAATACTTTATTAAACTATAAAAAATGCTCCTATAATAATAATAAAAATTAATTATGAGATCAAGAGGCATTTTTATTCACAATAATTTTTATTTTTTTGTAATTACAAAGTCAATTTAAAAATAATTTCATATTTGTCTAAATAAAAAGCATACAAACAGTGGACATGCATGCATAACACCCAAAAATACATGGGTGACGACTTAGCCATTCGAGATGTGTATGAAATGTCTACTAACATCTAAAAATACTATTTTCTAAAATACTAATTATTAAAATTCATTTTACGAAAGGTAATATATTTTAGAAAAAATGAATGAAAAATGGTGACATGACATATTAGTTAATAACCTTCGTAAATTAAGAAAAACGACAATATCTCGTCTTTGGAGACTTGTAACTTTCTATTTTCGTGGATCTCAATTTTTATTGTTTTCTAAAATACACCTGATTAAAGCGCATTCCAATACCACTAGGAAAAAAGAAAGAAAGAAAAATATATACGAATAAAAATTATGATACAATATATTTATTAATAAATTACATTCTTACAACATTTGTGTAAATTCATGACAATCTCTTTGTTTTCCACCGCTTGCTCTTCAATTCAGGTCCGATCCCAAGTACACCCTTCTGTTCATCTCCAGCTCGATCGCAAGTTGGGTATCTTGGCTTTCGAACAAACTCATCGTTTTCACTGACCAGATTACCACTAGAATCATATCCTACGCGATGTCAAAGCGTGTGGTAACTGGCAACCTCTCAGTTCAGTCTAGCGTCCACACAGCCTTATTATTTATAAAAACAACACACATCCGACCAAACCATCACAACTCATCACCACAGACAAAAAAACATGTCCCAGCCATCAATGCCTCGTTATACTTCGATACTTTTCTTCCTCTTCTTGCAGCTGTTCTTTGCTGCTCAACCATGCCACCGGACAGTGACCTACGCTGCTGGCGGTGGCCAGTGGCAGCTCTTGCAAAATAGCATTGGCATAACAGCAATGCATATGCAACTACTCTGCAATGACCGTGTAGTAATCTATGATCGAACTGACTTTGGCAGGTCGAATCTTTCATTACCAGATGGAAAATGTCGGAATGATTCGAGTGAATTAGTTATCAAATATGACTGTTCTGCTCATTCTGTTGAGTACGATGTTTTGGCTAACAGATTCAGGCCACTTATGGTCCAAAGTGATGTTTGGTGTTCTTCAGGGGCTGTGATCCCTGATGGGAGTCTGATTCAAACCGGCGGTTTCAATGATGGTGAACGTAAGGTCAGGATTTTTTCTCCATGCAATGGGGCTGGTTGTGATTGGGAAGAAGTTGGTGATGGTCTTAAGGCAAAAAGATGGTATGCCACGAGCCATATACTGCCAGATGGTAGGCAAATTATTATTGGTGGCAGAAGGCAGTTCAATTATGAATTTTATCCAAAAAGTTCTGCCCCGAATGTTTACAGTTTGCGATTTCTGATGGAAACTAATGATCGTAGCATTGAGAACAACTTATATCCATCTGTTTTTCTCAATGGTGATGGGAATTTATTCATTTTCGCCAACAACCGATCTATATTGTTCGATCACAAGACAAATAAGGTGGTGAAGACTTATCCCGCAATACCTGGAGGTGATCCACGAAGCTACCCAAGCACAGGTTCGGCAGTGTTGCTTCCATTGAAGAATTTACAGGCTTCAATTATTGAAGCTGAAGTTTTGGTGTGTGGGGGTGCACCAAAAGGGTCTTTTGCTAAGGTGGAAAAGGGTAATTTCGTGCAAGCTTTGGATACTTGTGCCCGGATCAAGATAAACGACCCTAATCCACGATGGGTAATGGAAACTATGCCTACAGCTAGAGTCATGGGCGATATGACATTGCTTCCGAACGGCAATGTTTTGATCATAAATGGAGCTGGAGCAGGTACAGCCGGGTGGGAAAATGGGCGAGATCCGGTCTTGAACCCTGTCCTCTACCGGCCAGACGAGACGTCAGGGTCAAGGTTTGAGTTGCAAAACCCGAGTACAATACCAAGAATGTACCATTCCACAGCAATTTTGCTTCGTGATGGCAGGGTTCTTGTTGGTGGTAGCAATCCCCATATTGGATATGAATTCACCGGGGTATTATTTCCAACTGAATTGAGCTTAGAAGCATTTTCTCCACCGTATTTGGATCCAAAATTTGATGATTTGAGACCAAAAATTGTCTCATCATCTGCTTCCAAAGGTAAAAACATTGGCTACGGACAAAAGTTGCTGGTAAGGTTCAAAGTCACGAGCAAAATAGTAACAGATATGGTCTCGGTGACAATGGTGGCACCGGCATTCAATACACATTCATTTTCAATGAATCATAGATTGTTGGTGCTAGGGAATGAGAAGGTGACCGATGTGGGCGCTTCAACTTATGACATTCAAGTTATGACACCCCCTTCCGGTGATCTTGCACCCTCAGGTCATTACATGTTATACGTGGTTCATCAAGAGATTCCTAGTGAAGGCCTCTGGGTCAAAATTCTGTGACTGTTCATTTAGAGTTGTAGATAGATTCATAAGCTGGTTTGGCATTTTTCTTTAATCTGTACACATTTTGAGATAAGATTGGATTAATTGAATCTACACACATATAATTAATTTACAGCATTTACTATTTTGGCCCCTCCCTCTCTTTATCTCATGATTAATTTTGTTTTAATCAATGGATTATACATCGAATAATCCTTTGTGGAAGATAGAAGCGTGAAAGAAAAATATATTCTCGTTAGTACTGAAATGGCAAGGTGGTAAGCAAAAAGCACTCGTCGTCGCAGCAGTTACGTATAATATGAATTCCTGGCGTGGGAAGGTATAAAGGCGCCTTCGATTCATGAGGAGGGTGAAGCAATGCATCAGCGTGCAAGGCATGTACAATATTGGTACTGAGAATGTATGAATACGACTAACATGAGATACTTGTACAACCATGTTCGTTCCTTCGAATTGCAAGACTCAAAAAGGGGGAGAGGACAAGCACTGTTGAGCACAAGAGTATTGAATACAGGAGAGTTTTTCTTTTTTCTTTTTCATTCACAAATTAAGGAGAAATTCAAATATGAGATCTTAAAGAGATTTATTGCTAGAAGATACAAGAGTCATTCGGAATGAGAACAAAACCATGTTTTGGGCTAATTTGAAAGTTCAATGGGTACAAGCTAAATGGCAAACCATCGTTAGAGATGTTTTATGCATACTGCAACCTTAAAAATTGTTGGGTTTTCATTGTTTAAGCTAATTAGTCATCAACTGACTAAATTACTTCCTTTGATAGAATCTATGCATACCTTGTAGGGAAAGAGGTAGTTAACTCGTAACTGAGAAGTTCTTTTATACTAAACAAAACAATATTGCATTATTAGGACAGCATCAGTAGCATCCAGAACAGTAATAATAATTAAAAAAAGGGAGGGGGTGCTAATATGGTTGAGAGGGCAAGGAAAGGGCAAATTTCAACGGTGTCATTTCTCTCTTTTCTTTTTCTCACTTGAAAGTGTCCAATCCCTTCTTGTGTCTTATTGTATTTTCTAACCTCTCTCTCTCAGTCACATGCATGTTGTTTTGATCTGTTTTTATTATTTAAATCTTGACATTCTGATTTAAATGATATTAAGGTAGCTGAGTTGTCTTTGTTACATTGATGTCTTCTCCAATTGTGACTTTCATTTTGCTGGCAACATCTGCACCGATAGGACAAGATCACAGGCTTTGTTCATACAGGTCTTAGATTTGCTGTTAAGAAATCACGCGAAGGAAGAGACAATCAGCCATTATCTAACCAGCTGGCCTTACAAATCGTTTAAATGAGAAAAATTGAAAAATGAAAAATGCTTAACACGGTGCGAGAAAGTATGATGTTTTACCGATCCATATATGCTGGATTTTTCTATCAGTTTGGCTTTTCTTGGTTCAATTCAACTCATTTCTTCTCTTTGACGACGTATTGCAAATGAAAATTTTCTATAAATGCGTCAGTGTTATTCAGTTGGTTATTTGCTACATACTGTATGAAGTTAAAATTTCATTGTGAAAGGCTGAAAGCTTCACTTGTCAACTAAAGAACAAGGTTCAAGTGCTCGGACTAGAAGTCTGTTCAAACTAAAATTTCATCGTGTAAATGTGCACCTGCCCCCATAATGCCAAAGAGCAACCATCAAGAAGTTTTTGTCAGAAGAACTTCTGGAATCAAGTGGTCCTGCTACAGAAGAGAATAGTTATCATCTTGCTGATTATAGTCCCGCCACCGGTGAGAAATTCAATGCGGCATGCACAACAGTACAAAAACGTGCAAAGGAATCAAATACGAAAGAACAGCGACAGTTGGTGGAGTTAAAGTGAATTGCCGCACGAGCCATGCAATGCGAACTAATGCTGGGATAGGTTCCAGTGGATGGCTAAATATGCCATTCACGTGAATCAAAGGATTTTTTATATAAAGAAGACAAGCAAATGACAGGACGGGGTTATTATGCGTCCAAAAGGGAGTTCATAGCTGTTGAAGATAAGCATGCTGGAGAGTGGATGTTAGTGGAGTTAGTGCGTCACGGGAACTCAGGACCTGATTCCAAAAGTTCACGGGCAGGTCTGCCGATAAAAAGATTGCAATCCATCTTCAATATTATGTTGCTGCTCGGTAAAATGGAGTGAGTTGGTGAAAAGTAAAAACAAACACCGCCCGCCCTCATCCACCAAATCATTCTCTGCTCGGCTCCAGCGCAAATAGAAAGCTAAAATCCAAACACCTAGATGAAAAAAAGCTGTGAGCTCACACTGGCCATGGGCCAACCTCATTGGAAGTCCATCTAAATCACATAGGCCTAACATCGAGCCTCCTTACAAAATAGGCTCATCTTAGCTTTAATCCACCTGGTTCGCAAATAAATTCTAAAAATCTGTTTATAAATGTAATTATGATTAATTTTTAAAATATTTTTTATTTAAAAATATATTAATTTAAAATAAAAAATAAAAATTTTTCAATTGAATATTTTTAAAATACGTACTTGAGACTCAAATTGGTAACAAATGATCAGGGAGGCGCGGGCAATGGAGAACTGGCAGCACATAAGTTGGATGCTGCAAAGGATAGAAGGCGAGACCACGAACCGTGTTCTTATGCTCTCTAAAACCAAATGCCTCCATATGATGCCTAGACTTTCAAACATGTACAATTTCTCTACAAGAAGTCCATTCACATCCCGTTTCAGCATGGGAATGGATCACGTCGGGCATTTAATCTCGAGACGTACTGGAGGGCTTCTAATCATTATTTCCAGGGGGGGTTTTCATGTCCTATTTGACTCTGGAAAAATCAGTTCCTCCACATGACGGCGCAGAGATGATATGTCCGGACCAGAATAGTAGAGCCGCGGAAAAACTGTCAGTTCCTAGCAGTTTACATTGCTAATAGAGCAGAGCGCTAGTTGCCTATAATTTTGAACTCGAAATCATCTATCCGGACCAAATATTGGGTTCCCATTTCTGCTCCGTCATATTTTATGCTGGCAATATAGCAAACAGATCCCCAGCTTAACACTAGCAAGTTCAACAAACACACGCTTAAGAAATGGCAAATAAATGAAGAATTTAGAAGCATCAACCACTCCAGACAGCAGCAGAACCAACTATCATGAACAATACCCAACAATGTAAAAGAATCCAAAATAAAGGTCGAATTCACATAAAAATTCAGCAACTATACTTCAATTAACCTTTCCACAATAGTTTAATAATATCAAAACCTACACTAATTGTATCAAATCCAATGAACTAGTGCATCCAATCCAGGAAAAACTCAAGCCCGTTCACCACGGATTCGCCTAGCGAGCTGGATATCCTTAGGCATGATGGTGACTCTCTTAGCATGAATAGCGCACAAGTTGGTGTCCTCAAACAGACCTACAAGATAAGCCTCGGCAGCCTCCTGAAGTGCAAGCACAGCGTGGCTCTGGAACCTCAAATCAGTCTGCCAAAACAAACAAACACGTAAAAATTAATGACCAGATACAGATATTACTAAGATAAAATCAACTAACCCACTTAAATCAGTAAAAATACCTTGAAGTCTTGAGCGATTTCACGAACAAGGCGCTGGAATGGCAACTTGCGGATCAAAAGCTCAGTGCTCTTTTGGTACTTTCGGATTTCACTGTTAAGGAAAGAAAGTTGCAGTTAGGGTTTCAAAGATGAGATACGAGACAAAAATAAATTAGGGAAATCGTTACCGTAGAGCAACAGTTCCAGGGCGATAACGGTGAGGCTTCTTGACTCCACCAGTGGTAGGAGCAGATTTCCTTGCCGCCTGTATGACATCAGTTAATTACCATTAATCGAGCAAATCAGGGACAGGACAATTAAAATTAAATCGTGAAACCCTAGGTTTGGAAAGAAAGATACTGAAGGGATTAGTCAAGAGCATGATTTTATTGATAATTAAAAACCAAGAGAAACCCTAGTGATACGGACCTTGGTGGCGAGCTGCTTCCTCGGAGCCTTACCGCCGGTTGATTTGCGAGCAGTTTGCTTTGTACGAGCCATTTTCTTTCGAAATCGCGAGAGATGAAAAAATGTGCTGTTTGACTTGGCAACGTCAGTACAGGATTGGATTTATATAGTGGCAAAATGGAGAATTAAAACTAGAAGAACGGCTGTGATTTGTTTATCTTGTTAATCGACGAGGATCACCAAAAGCGAGATGGTTATTTTGATTCGTTGTAGTTTGCAGAAGACGATTGCCAGCGTGGACGAGTTGTGTTTCTTTTGTGAGATAAAAACCAATGATTCAGCTTTAGATTGTTCGCCAGTGCTAAGCCGCGATTTTCATCAAATTTTTTTGAATATATAAAAAACTATTCAATATTAATATATATTTATTTAAAAAAAATAATATTATAAAAATTAAATTAATATAACTTGTATCGAATAATAAAATAAAAGCAACACAAATAACTAATAAAACAAGTTCGATGTATAAAAAATTAAAAATAATATTTAAAAATCATTGAAGTGGCAAAATATTTGATTAATATGTTTTGACCAAGATTAATTTACCAAATTTTATATTTGAATTATAAAATTATAATAATTTCATATAAATTATATAAAAAATAATAAAATTTATTTTTTAATATTAAATAATAAAATTAAAAAAAATTAGTTAACTTATTAAATATATTACTTGACTTATAAAATTATGATGATATCATAAAACATAAATAAGAAAATAATATAAGGTGACTTATCTAATCTATAACT